>VXBO01012662.1:275573-388500 GCA_013400135.1 Rhinoptilus africanus
TATCCATTGTTTTTTTTTGGTTTTTTGTTTTTTTTTTTTTTTGGATGCAGGCTGTAAATGCAAGACTTAATGCAGTTTTAACAAATCAGTCCTCTGAAGTGATACTGCTAAAACAAACAAATTCATGTCTGTAGAGTCAAGAATTAAAAGGCATTTATAGAATAGTTTTCAACAGAAGTGGTTTTAGCCATGGCAAAATCTGAGCTTGCCACAAGGGAAGTTTTGTAACAAAGGTTATAAATAACAGGGGAGTTTTCTGACTAGCTAGAAGAAATTCAGGAACAAAACTACGACTGCTGTATCACGAACTGTTAGAAGCAGCGCAGCAGTTACTCAGACTTGTTTCAGAAAGGGCTTGTTTGCCCAACAGTCATTTCCCAGAAAACAGTTACCTTCCAGTTTCAGAGCACAAGTGTTTTCTGCTGGAGTTCTGACCAGCTATAGTGACTTTAAGGTTTCAATAAGCTTATTTTTCTGTGCAATCATTTTGTTTATTTCTCAGATCACACTTGGCCAAGAAAGAGCTCAGCTAGTCCTAAGCCCAAAGGGCCAGGTATTTCCAACCAATAGCAGCTGCAAGCTGGATTTAAACAGCAGCCTGCCACTGACTGGCATCTATTGTGGAATTACAAGACATAGAAAAGTCAAAGTCTCAGTTCAGCAATAAAAGGACACAGGTTTGACCCCAAACTAATCAAATTCTTAAGGAGCCCAATGACTCCAGGTATTTACAATCCCTGCCTTAGCTGCACCCAACACATCATCACCAGTAACAGCTCAGGAAAAAGGAGCACAGAGCACGTCCCAGGCAACTTTTGGTTAAAGCAACTCATTTAGTGGAAGTTATGTAAGCAATATATATGTCAAAATTTTGACTCTTTGATTTAGGCATGATCTAGCTATCACCCGATTCCTTGAACCTAGACTCTCCTCAACTCCAGAAACTATTGGGAAAGAGAGGGTGTCTGATGCCTACAATTTCAGCCTTCATTTTCTCTTCAATGCACTCTGTATTTTAAGGTCCTTAGAAACTGACAGGACATTTCAACAAGCCAAATAGATGAGTTTTACTGTTACTTGTGTTTCAAGGATTTCATAAACATCCCTAGAGCTTAACAACATCCAGAAACATTCAGTTTTGATCTCAGGCTAAGTTTACCTGATGCGACGTATTAGTCCATGCTGGTAGGTGAACACCAAAACCTCCTCAAGCACAGGAACTCTTCACTGTTCCATATCAGATACAGATTTCTGAGAGGCTATTAACTGTATGATTAATAGTAACTTACCTTCAAACACAAGGAGCTGCAGTGTGCCCTTTTTTAGATGTTTCATTTTCTCAGATTCTGGTAGTTCAGGCCTGCAGTATGATATGGCAAAAAGCAAATTGGACAAAACCAAGCCTGGTTTGTATATTTAATTATTTATATTCTTTTTACTCATAGCTTCATCAAAGGAATGAAGAAAAGAGAAAGAGAGCGCTCTTTCTCTTCAGGAGAGCTTCTTTCATGCAGACTCTGACCGTCCCTTTTGGCAGCAGCAACTGTGTAGGCAAGAAAAATGTGTGACTCCGTATTTATTTATTTTAGTTGTGCTCAGAGTTTTACAGGTAGCATCTTCCCTTTAGACCTTCTCAACAGAAATATAAAAAAGTTTGAAGCCATTTCCCCACTCATCTCCAAGAATCAACTGAAGTGAAAAGCAGAAACATCTCCTGTTAAAAGAAAGAGTGGTGAGTTTGTGAAGGCTTATCCCAGTCTAGCGCTGGGCTTCCTGCTATGGCACAGAACTATTAGTTTGTGACTTAGAAAACCCAGTTCCCAGAGTCCTGTAACTCCCATCTACTCAACAGGAAACACATCTCTTCTCTAGCAGTGACAGGGACGTTCCCAGTAGCTGACGCTGTGCAAGGGAAACACTTCCTGCAGCTTGAGTGAGCTGGACCTTCTTCAGGAACTCTGGGTACCCAGTGTGTCTTCATGGGATGGAGAGGAGGCAGGGAACAAACTCTTCAAGGCAGAACAGACTCTTCAAGTAAGTACTGCACGTCCTGGTAGACATGCCTGTCTTAGCAGGCTGCTGTAGCATGAGGCATTTCGGTCATGGCTGTAGAGAACTGTCCCAGCTCTGTCAATAGAACCACAGCTAAATTTGTTCTCTTTCCTGTGAGAAGTCCCTGAGTTGCAGATCTAAAGGATCTTCCCCCCAAACACACCTCAGTGTCACTAGACCACTGAAAAAAGGAGCTGAGCCACATCAGTAGCCTGCAGGGAAGCCCCCTTTCCGGGAATCAGAAGCTGCAGCCCATCCTTCATCTGTTCTGAGAATGGCCTGCACGACCGCACCGCCGCTCACCCGTGTGGTATCGTGTTTTCTCTTCTTTAGTTGTTCTTCTATACCCTGGAATGCAGAAATGAATGATGACAACAGGAGACAGAAGCTACACATGCACCATAGTCTGTGACCTGCGTCCTCCACGGCTACCCAAGCGTTCAATGCCTGTAGGTTTAAAACTACAGGCTGTTCCTTCTCTTCCCTTTGCTTTCTGAGATGTCCTGCTTTTGAAGAGGTGGAATGGAGAAGATGTGGCTCAGCGTGGGCTACCAGTACTATTCCTGGTCACAGAACTTTCTGCCTCGGGGAAAAACACAGGACTTGTAGAGAGCAGGGCATCCTTCCCAGTGCAGGCAGATACCTCAGCTGTTATCTGAATAAGAAGTTTGTTAGAGGAGGATCTTCTGCTTAGTCTGATGAAGAAAACTGCCTTATGTAGGAGTGTTTTCCCCAATACAGAGAGATGCATGGGATACGTACAAAGACTGCATCTGTCTTAGGCCTCTGGGATGTGTAATTCCTCAGGGTGATTGAAGCTGCCAGCTCAGGCGAGTGGTAAGGAGACTGAGGCTGATCAGCTCTCTGACAGCGCTGCAGAGACCTTTACTGTGAAAATATTTTCAAGTTTGTCCTCAGGTCCCTCTGCGCATCCTCCCTCACTAGCTCTGGGTCAGTGCTTCAGGATTCTACAATGGCATTACTGCACTGGTGGATAAGGGAGGAGCAAGTGACGTCATCTACCTGGACTTGTGCAAAGCATGTGACACTGTCCCGCATGACATCCTTGTCTCTAAATTGGAGACGTGGATTTGACAGATGGACCAATCGGTGGATAAGGAACTGGCTGGATGGCTACAGTCAAAGAGTTGCTGTCAATGGCTCAATGTCCAAACGGTGACCAGTGATCAGCGGCATTCCTCAGGGGTCAGTACTGGGACCAGTGCTGTTCAACATCTTTGTCAGCGACATGGACAGTGGGATTGAGTGCACCCTCAGTAAGTTTGCTGATGACACCAAGCTGTGTGGCATGGTCAACACGCTGGAGGGAAGGGATGCCATCCAGAGGGACCTGGACAGGCACAAAAGGTGGGCCCATGCCAACCTCACAAAGGTCAGCAAGGCCAAGTGCAAGGTCCTGCACCTGGGTCAGGGCAATCCCAAGCACAAATAGAGGCTGGGTGAAGAACAGATTGAGAGCATCCCNCTTGTTCAGCCTGGAGAAGAGAAGGCTCCAGGGAGACCTTATAGTCCCTTCCAGTCCCTAAAGGGGGCCTATAGGAGAGATGGGGAGGGACTCTTTACGAGGGAATGGAGCGATAAAACGAGGGGTAACGATTTTCAACTGGAAGAGGGGAGATTTAGATTAGATGTTAAGAAGAAATCCTTTAAGAGTGGTGAGGCACTGGAAGAGGTTGCCCAGAGAAGCTATGGCTGCCCCATCCCTGGAGGTCTTCAAGGCCAGGTTGGAAGGGGCTTGGAGCAGCCTGGGCTGGTGGGAGGTGTCCCTGCCCAGGGCAGGGGGGTGGGACTATGGTCGTTAAGGTCTCTTCCAACTCTAACCGTTCTATGATTCTACGATTCATCGGGAGGTTGCACAATAGGACAAGAGTTTCCTGAGTCACTGGATTTAGACTGCTGAATGGCTTGAAGGGCCCTGATGTGGTTTATTATTTTGCAAGTACTTTGAGCCAAACAACATTGCAAGAAGATACATACCTTAAGTTTCAGATGTAGGTTATGCTTGAATGCATAGGCTTCAAACCCATGTGACTGAGACTAAAGATACACTCTGAACAGCTTATTGTGACACAGTACTTGACCTGTGCCAGCTTTAACAATGCTCACCAGGAACACTTGGCAAAGCTTCAACATTTTCCACAAGCGCACACCTTCCCAGCACTAGCAACCCACCACCATACAAGAGGTTCACACACACCCAAGAGTGCAGCTAGACAAACCTCCTCTATTTGCTGCTCTAACTCCGTGATATTGGGAAACAGCTGATCATGAATTCTGGGTTCTTCCACTGCTTTCTTCACATCGTAACCAAACCAGATGGAATTGATGATCGTCTGAGAAGCAAAAAGCCTTAATGTTAGTTACATGTCTTCAAACAGGCTTGACCCTTGTAGCAACATAGGCAGAGATGTCTAAAGGATGTTCACCAGAGCACATAAAAGGCGCAGTTTCTGGTTTCTGCTGCTTTCAGCGGTTCCCCTCTCAGCTAAGCCAGACACAGGTACGTTGCAGCAAGTCAGCTTGTATATGTTTAGGTGGATTCCCACACAGAGAGACCATGAGTTACTAAAATTAATATAGTAAAAGGATCAGATCCTCAAACTATTGTAGTTGGGTTTAAGCTGCTGTGATTAAGCTAGTGCTAGCTCAGTTACACACACAGCAGTCACCTCAACAAACGTACAACTACAGCTTTCCACTACTGTGCAACTGGTTTCCTTCAGGCTGGTTCATCTCTACATGCTTAAATTGCAGGTTGGAGCTGCTGGCAAGTGAAAATAGCCTCAGGAACAAGGGCTTAGAAAGCTGCTTGTAGTGGTTTTTATGGAGGTTTCTGCCTCAGCCATAAAGCAGGATCCAGCTTGGCGCTCTGAACTGCTGTGCACGCTGGCACAGGAGGCAGCTTTCTCCTGCAATCATTTTTGGTCTAGCTGGGCCTTCGAGTGGCTGCCACAGAGAGCCTGCCTGTCAGATGGCCTGGTGCCATGCCTGGCCTAAGTTCTTATTTAGCTTCTTTGTATGACTTTCATCCAAAGTTTAGGATTTTGGATGGGAATGGCTCTAAATTAGATAAAGAGATCAGTTCATGGATATCCAAAAAACAGAAGTCAAAGCTAAACTGAAGTCACAAATCTTCAGCAAGTACCAAGAGCAACTTGTCAAAGGAAAAGACCTGGAGTCAATGAAGGAAGTAGTTTAAGAGTATATCTGGCAGGAGTCTGGTCCTCAGAAGGCTGGAAAGGAACCTCCCTTCAGGCCACTGGCACAGCAGGAAGCCACAGCCGTGGTCACGTCACAGGTGGAAACTTAAGCCCTTTACCCCTAACACTGCCTCACCCACACCTTGTTTTTGCCTCACCCTTCTTCCCAGTTTGCCCATATCATCACATACCAGTGCTGTTGCTGTAGTTATTTTTGTTCCTCCAGAAGCACCAACCACCATCCTGACCTTTTTCGTTTTATCCACCAAGATGGAGGGGCACATAGAGGACATCGGCTGTTTACCTGTTGGGGACACAGATGCAAGAGACTCGGCTTTCTACCTGCAGCTTACAAATTGCCAGCTCCTAAATCCTCAGCCTCAGTATCCACCTTCCTGACTCAGCTCACGTGTCTTGTTCAACCCTTGGGGATCCCACAATCTCCTGTACCCATCTCCTCTTGCTCCTGCAATGCTAAGCTTAACCCTAGTCTTTCACACAGAGACTGAAGGTGCCTTCCTCCACAGTCCTGTCCCCGCTGGGGTTGACTGTGACGCAGCTCCCTGCAGTACACCATGGGACCTCCCTTCCTGTCCTTTCACTTCCCTGTCCCTCTCCAAAGCGTGGGGTACAGAAGGGTAGCAGAATCCCGGCCTGCTTTAGCAGCAATGAGATGGGTCTGCAGGAAACAGTGGTGGAGCAGGCAGGCTGCTTGGGTTAGGTATGTGTGTGAACTGGGTCTCTCCAGAGCTGCCCTACAGCTCCCGGGGCAGCAGAGGCAGAAGGCTGGACACTGCCATCTAATGCTTTGCAGTCAGCTCCTGCTGCTGCCTCCCTCTTAAATCAGTTCAAGAAAATCTTTTGCAGCCCTAAGTAATTTTATTTGACATGTACTGAGCTCCCTGGGAAAGGATTTCTGGTTGTTGAAGAAGGCATACACAAGAGTGTTTCTTTAGACTGCCTCTCCTCCTTCAGGGTGCACCAGGGGTGGCTGGTTGTGTGCTTTTGGCAGGAATGCCTTGCTTTTATCCCTGTCATCTGCAGAAAGCTCCAGATCTGTGCCTGATGGCAGACATGCTGCAGCCTACCTTGCAGACACCATAGCGTTAGTATGCAAGATATAGCCAAAAGAATGAGTCAGAAAGGTAGTTTACAGCTACCTGGTGCTATGAAATTTGCTGGAGAAGGAGGGATCCCAAATCCATTGATTATGTAAGGTGAGCTGAAGTCATCCATCTCATCATTAAATATGATTCCACTCACGTTGGATCGTACATCAGAGCCAAAGCTAGAGAAAACAAATTGGCGCAGACATGTCAAAACCAGAGCAAATCCAGGAGGAGCTTCAGGTGAATTACTGCAGTGTGAAACCTGGCATTTGATTGGAGTAACTCTCCACTCCCTCCTGTTGTAAAGGACATTCTGTCACCCCTTGGGGGAAGGAAGCAGTCGGTACTATGAGTGCACAGCTACACAAAGAGGACAGGCAGCCCAGAGCCCTGCTGTATAGCTCTCCTGCAAGGACCCTGAGGGGAAAAACAGCACAGCAGCTAAACACAAGTAGCTCCTCTTCCAGATGGGCAGTACTGCACTCCATTCAGAGGCAGCATAGCTCAAAGGCTGGCACATTTGGGAATGACTGGGATTTTGCTTAGATGTGTCAAGCTGGAGACATTTTCTATGGCCAAAAGGACCTTCACCCCCCAGCTTCAGACCATACGCACAGAACCCAGTTATTCCTTGAAAGGACTCAAAGCCAAATGCTGCATTTCCAGGCCAGCTGTATTAGCTCAAATTCCTTTCAGAAGCCTGGGAAATCAGAGCCAGCAGCGATACCACTGCTTATGAGAAGATCCAGATGCAGTGAATGTTTTTTTGGTGGGTGAACTCAACATGAGAGAGGACACATCTTGTCCTCTGACCCAACCAGACAGGCCTCAATGTTAAGAGCTGACCTGCAAGCTCAGCAGAAGTGCCCATGAACAGTGCTACTCATCACTACCCCGCCAGAGAGATGACCGTTCAGCGATGTTTTATACCAACCACAGAACCACCACTAGGAAGATGGCAAAGGCCTACATGGAAGTAATGTCTGAGCTCATACTATTGGTTGATGGTGCTGGTGGCGGACACAGCACTGCCATCATCAGCCACAATGGAGAGGTGGGATGTACCGGCATTATCTCCAGTGTAATATACTGGCTCATAGTAGTCAACTGGATGCGAAGTGTTGTCTGTGATTTTCCTCCGGAGACTATCCGCAAAGAACTCAGACGTCATGTTTCTGATTGCCTGTCAGAGAAATCCAATGCAGTTACTCAGCAGATTAAGAGACATGTAGTTATAAGGCTGATAGCCAGTACTTCAGACCACAGAAGAGTGGCAAATCCCAGCAGTGAGGCTATAGTTTTCCAGCAGGGGCTTTCCTCCTTCTTGAAAGATGGACATTGTACCAAAGGACATTTGAAGCAGTCACAGAAGCAGCTGTTACAATGTACCCCTTTGTGTAGGAAGTTAATCAGCGTCTATTGTTGTAGATCTATGGAAAGTTGTCCTCACAAGCAGTGTTACACTTGCTTCAGAGATGAGAGGAAAGGGATCGGATTGAGAGGATCAGGCCACAGAAGGCTCTGATCGTTGCTTGGTAAGTTGCAAATTTGTGTCCATCAAGCTGGGCTGGGCTCAGATCCTGCTGCTTTCACAGAGTCACAGAAGTGAAAACACAAAGTGAGAAGTTGGGAAAAGCAGGGTTCCTGCCTCACCCCTTCCCATCTGTTGGTCCATTTAGTATAGGCAGGACTGTGGTTAGAGAGCCACAAGGGTGCTGGGAATGTCATTTAGTGAATAAGGCTTCAACACTATGAAAACAGGGAGGGTTAGCCCTAAATATACTCAGACTCTCCTGGTGAATTGAGGATTTTGCTTTGCCTTATAGCAGGAAGGTTTCCTCCATTTATATCCCTCACAGCTCAGCCATGAGTCACATAAGACTTCACTTTTTGATTCAGAGATATTTCAGTGCCTGTCAATAGCAGGTGGCACAGAGCACCCCGACAAAGTTTAGTCACCCAAAAACTTTAAGCCATGTTCCAGTCAACCTTGGTAGTGCAGAAAGAAAAGGATTTTGCCAGGTACCTCTGTAATGTTGACAAATTTTGGATCTCCCAGTAAAGTCCTCTTGGCATAGGCAAAGCGAAAGGCCTCCACAATGCGGTGGTAAGTCAGACCTTTCTCCTCCATGGTTTTGATGCTGTCAGCAGAGAAGTTATATCCTGGCAACAGAAGACAAACGATTGTGAACATAAAGGAAAGTACACGGTCAATGGACTGGTAATAAACCCGTGTCAAATGGTATAATCTTGAAGCCCAGTCTCCACAGAGGTGCAGTCACTGGACTGTCCTAATTTCCACATGGAGAACACAGGAGCTCTGGTAGGTTTGAGCACTGTGGGAGTCACCAGCAGGATTTGTACTTGCAGAGATGTTTTCCAAAGAAGCCTCAAGTACAATTTAGTTTTCACCCATGCAGATATCAGGGAAGTGCCCCAATCAGGAGCCTATTTTTCCTCTCGCACCTGTAGTTCAAGTAAGAAGGCAACATCCCTGAGTTTACAGCAGAAAAGGAATGTTTCCGCATCTCTGATCCCTCCTCGGGTCTCAGACTTCTCACCTGGTGGAGGGCTATCAAGGGAGGCTCAGCTCCCGAAACAAAACCGGCATTGTCTTTGGAGCTCTCCCAGCTCCTGCTGCCTGTAAGGCACTGCTCAGTGGCACTCTCACCTTTCAGTATGTTGAAAATGAGGGCTAGTACTGGGCCACTTAGGGGGGCACTAGGCGTGTAGAGAGTAAACTCCCCAAGCGTGATCTCTATGGGGTCTTCGATCACTGTTGCATTGTAGTCCCGCAGGTCATCCAATGTGACAATGCCCCCTGGAAAAGAGAAGGAAGCTATAGATGTAGCTTTATGTGATCTCTGGTCAGAAGAGGAGGTAATAGTCCATCACCGTGCATCACAGCAAGGACAGGAAGGCACACAGACAAATCGAAAAAGTTGCAAGGTAAAGAAAGCAAAGATGGGTATGCAAGAGATGAATTTATTCCTTGATAGATCCAGCTGAGGCTCAGATAGCCTAAGCTTGAAGCTGGGCTGATTTACAGCAGCTGAAAACCTGGTGATCCATCTTTTTTTACAAAGGACACCAGCAATGTCAGGTAAAAACACATCATTAAGAGTCCTGTTTACAGGAGGAGGATGCAGCTTTTGAGTGCAGATGGTTTGTGCTACCCCACAAACAGAATAATTTGTATGTTCTATTGCCTCTCTTGTTAGAAGGGGGAAGACGGTAATTAACCGTCACAAATAAGGCCAGTAAATGATTTACAAGAGGTTGACTGAAGCTAGCCAATGCTAGCTAGTAACGATAGGATACTACCACCACCTAGTGGCATCGAGAGATTAAACGAGCTCCGAGTTTACAGGACCATGTATATAATGTTTTAGGTAGAAACTTGTTGGATTCAAGGCTCTGTAAACAGAATGTATCTACTAAGCTATATCCAGAAACCCACAGACTTGCTAGACTATATGGTACAGAAATGCACAGTATATACTATCCATTTCTGACTAAATTTCAAATGCATCCATTAAAGCGCTAATGGCTTCTCTTGGGTGTCCTGTTGCCACAGATCTCAGAGGTGGCATTTCAGGCAGCAGGCTTGACGCACTTGCAAGGCTTCTGCGGGTCACCAGCTCCTCCCTAGACGCTGAGCTGCAGCAGTCAGGTCACTCATGCAGTTTTGGACAGATGTCCTGTTTCTCACCTACACTGCGGATGTCATCGATGATCTGTTTTGCCAGGCTTCCTGTGTAAAAGGCATCTGCTCCTTCACTGGCTATAGTCTCGTATGTGTTGGCTAGTTTAGGCATCTTGATGATATCACCCTCATGCAGAATTTTCCCTCCTCTGCAGAACACTTCGCTAACAGAAAAAGGAGATTGAGAGATCAGATCCAAGACAAGTTCAAAACTATGTGTACCTATATCAACTGTCATAATATTTGAGTGTTCGTGCTAGAGGCTTCTTGGAGAGAAGAGAAACTGTCTGAGCCATGCCCTAGGGGTCCTGATATCTTTCACTGGGACATAAAAGCGAACAGATTTTTCTGACCTGGGATTCCACATTGCTCAGAATTTGCTTAGTGAAGCCTGCAGGAGGGAGTGTCCATTTTTTTCACCGAGGCAGGCCACCCTCCCTAACTGCCCAAGTGGCCAACAACTGCCTCAAGATGCCCAGGAGAGGCCATAGTCCTTGAACTCAGGCAGTTCCGTTCACGGCACAGCCTATGAAGCTACTAGGCGGAAAGCTTCTAGTGAGTCCAGCAGAATGCGTTTTGATCCCTGTTTGTCCGAGCACTGAGGCAGATAGTTTCCTGTCTAGCTCCCTCATCATGGATCGTGAATATGCTGCTGTGGACCTGCCAGATGGAAGTACAGGAGATAGGTCCAGGCTGTACATCCCAATTGGATTGGAAACCAACCTGCAGCTGGCAGAGATTGTAAGGAAAAGAGAGGATTAAGCGCGATCTCCAGTAGGGCTGGACATAGACACCAAGGGTTTGACTGTAAGAAGAAGCAGAGGAGCATTTAAAACCCTTCGTGTTCATAGTCATTGCCAGAAGTGGATCAGAGGCACTGTTTGCGGAAGGCTGGCTGCAGAGTAAGAGATGACCCAAATTCCCTCTGCCTGACAGCAGATGAGATGTTCAAGGGGACTCTGCAATTGCCCCAAATGCAGGTAAGATTAGTTTGGTGCACTTACGGCATGAGGAGGAGCTGTGGATTCAGAAAATTCATCTGACAGATTTATCCCAGCAGGTACTCTAATTCCACCTTTGCTCAGACAAATGGACTTAAAGAGCAGAATTTATCTCCCCTTGAAGGTCAGGACTGAACATTCCTAAAATTGGCCACATGATTTAGCACCCTTCAGGCAGCTGGAATAACATCAGCAGGTACAGTGAGTACAGTCCCTGGAGGGGAGGCACACTCCTCACAGACACTACATTACACAAACACAGAGACTTTTCAGCTAGGATGCTGTTACCCCAAATTTCTCTGAACAGAACAGCAACTTCTCTACCTACCACAGTGAGGGATTGCTTTCAATTGATTCCTCTTTTGATTTGATGGCTGCTGCAAGGCCTTTCCCAATAGGGAACCCTTCTCTTGCCAATTTGATGCTGGGCAGAAACAGATCTTTCCATGCCAGTTTGCCGTGACGTTTGTGAGCCAGTTCATACCCACGGATTTCTCCTGGAACAGCAATGGACAGTCCTCCTGGAGCAGATAAGGAATGTATTAGTATTCCATATCAAGAAAAGAAAGCGATTAATGGAATAAGAGGTACAGCAGCCTTCTCTGTCAGCCCTGTTTTTAGGCAGGGATTACATACAATATGACCAGAGCAGCTTACATATACGATGCTAAGAGAATTATTCTGCCTGACATTTACGCCTACATATTCTGGACTGACAAAACACCTCTACCCTCTTGCTGGTAACTCAAGTTTTTGTGTCATTCCCCCTCAGTAGGCTCTGGACCAGAGCAAACCTGCTCAGAACACAGAAGCTGCCATACTGCCTGCAGTTTCCAGTCCTCCAGAGGAGAACACACTACAGTAAGAGGACACAGACTGTGCACATACTTAAGCCAAAAACTTCGTTGCAGCATTGTAACTACAATTGCAATAGATTGTTTACTACATTACACAGTGATGCAGCAGTTTGCTTCAATCCTGTTTTTATTAGCATCTCCCAGAAGTTCAACAGACTCCTCAAACCTCCTCCAAGCTGCTGTTCCTCCTTGGTTACAGGAGTGACCATGAAGAGAATTAGTTAATTTTTCTTTCTATTTTTGATTAGAAAATACTTCCCTGAAAGGAAATTACTATTTCTTCTCTGGAGCCCCTGAACCATTAGCTCAAGCCACCACAAAAGGTATTTAGGGAGGACACTTGAACTGACAAGAACTAAACTGACCCACAAAGATTTATTTCAAGAGGTGTAAAGGAAAGATGGCAGATATGGAACAGGTCACACTCAGTGCTTTGGATTCACCTGCTTTTTCATGAAGTGAACAGCAGAAACTGCTGAGGTGACCAACTAGTTTGAGGGACATTACTTTTAGCTTCCTTGTCAGGATGGAGTTTGCAGATTGTGTAAAGCAGAGGACATTTCTAGGTGAGAAATCCTGTAGATATGCAAGAATCTAACCATAAGAAGTGTTCTTAATTTACGACATGTTAGTGGCAGCTAATGTTGGAGGTATGTGGTCCCCTCAAATAACTGAAACAGCCTTTGCCATACCTTTCAGAGAGAGCTGTGTGTTGTTCCCAAACATGTCCTCCGATGCTTTTTTTGGAGCCACCTCTCTTGCATTAATGATTTCCACTTTTCCTTTAATGACAGAGCAAGGAAGACGATGTTTACCTCTGGACTCAACAAACAGGCATGGTCTCTGCTGAAGAAGTCTGATGAATGTAAGCCAGTTTCTTGGCAATTATTTTGAGGGCAGCATGTTCCCCCAGAGGCTGTGAGAGTCAGACTTTTACCTTCGCTCACGTAGGATAAATCACCTGCTTTAGAGAAAGTTCTCAAACTGTTCCAGATGTGTGTGGCCCTGTCCCTTACCTGTGCTGCTGTAGATGGTAAAGAAGAGGCCCCCTCCAATGCCCATGCTGTGAGCATTCATGAGTCCTACACAAAGCAGAGCTGCAATCGCAGCATCCACTGCTGATCCACCTTTCTGGAGGATGTCCCTGTGCAGCAGAAGAGAAGGCATCATACAGTGACATGTTACAGTGTCTCAGTTATCTGTGAGCAGTGGATTCATCTCGTCAGTGCAGCTATAACAGATTCTCTAATGTACATTTGTCCACACCCAGACTACAGGTTCCTCAAGAACAGGAAGTTTTGAGCTTCTGTCCCCTTAGAGAACAGATCCTAATGGCCTAGATGCAGACCAGACCAGCCCTCACTACGGACATACCCAAACTAGCTTGAAAACACAGAGATGTGTCAAAGGACATGGGGGAACAGGCATCCCAGACACATTCATTACACGTGAGAAATAACAACTGTCTGAGGAGCCTGAAATCTGCAGCACATGCATCTAGAACTGGAGGACATCTTGGTAAATGGTTTTTAAAAGGAGCTTAAAAAGCACCTCTTGTTCCCATTGTTCATGCATCTAAGGAATCTTTGCCTGCTACATTGTCTTCGAGCGACTGCAGTAACATTGGTCAGGCATGGTAAAAGCCCAGGTTTTATCATGGCCTCCTCTGTCTACAGGAAGGTTGGAGATTATCTGTGCTGGGCAACTGCCAGTCTTGCACCTGAACATCAGGGAAACAACAGTTTTGTCTTGCGCAAGAGTTGTCAGAGCTAATGAGAGTCACAGCACAATTAGTGGGTACCTTCCAATTATTGAGCACTGCCCCGCGTCTGTAGCCACAGCCGCCCTCTTGTAAGTGTGTGCGTCCCCTGAGTCAGAGCGCAGCCCAAAGAAGAGTCCCAGGAACAAGATGAGCCCCAGCAGGGCTGCAGTCAGGACTCCGGCCACCACACAGCGCTTCTTCATGTTCCTGTGGGAAGAGACAGCATTGTCAGCCTTGCGGCTTCTGGGGCACACGGGAACCAGGGAGCAGATAATCAGGCACAAGAGCCCCTTTAGCCCCCAGTGGCCGACAGCTCTGCACACGGAAGGGTGGTTTGGGAAGGAGTGGCCAGCGGAGGGGTGAACCCAGTTCTGGCCTTGACAGTTACATCAGGCTGATGTCCTGTTTTGAAGCGAAGTAGAATACCAAGAGGAGTGGAGATGTTCAAGATGTCCCACTGCTGTTACCTTTCAGCGGCGATAGAACTACCAATTGCTCTTTGTGACTTTACGCTCTGAGGATTTCAGATACCCAGCAAGCATTTAAGTTACTGCTCTGCTTGGGAGGACAGGGGCCCAGCGTCAGACTGGATTTGCTCTAGTTCCCAAATCAAGCCAGCAATACCAACCAGAGACTTTTTACCAGATTCCTCTCTCCAACAAACACTGGCATGCCGTTTAGTTCCTTTGAAACGTGATGGAGTCAAGGACTGCATCCTGCTCACACCCCCCGAGCAGGCTGGCTTTGCCAGGTGAGCAGCCGCCTGTGTTGACCTCTTTCTCCCTACTTCTTAGCCACATGGTGAGGCTGTGTATATGACCTCTTCCCATCTTCCCAGCTCTTGCTTTTTAGCAGGTTTTCATGAGTTCTGAGCTGTGCGCAGTGAACAGCTTCCTCTTCCCCTGAACCTGTCACAGAGAGAATCTCCCAAATATTTCCTCACTCAGATTCGCATCGAGACCTTTTCTGTGGGTATGGCATGTATCATTTCTCTATGCCCCTGCCATCTTTGTGCAGAACAACTGTTTGAACTCCAAAGCTTTTATCAGCTTCCCCTTCACCCATTACTGCCATCCTATTTGCAGAGTTATCTACTTCAGTGAGCTTCCCTGGGACTCCTGGAAGCCCTTTAGTAACAGCTCTGAAGTATATAGTACCAGCAATAAAAAGGCCCCAAACCAGCAACTATTACTTGGGTAAGAACCTGTCTTATAGCAGGTAGGTAACCTCATACACCAATACAGCAGGGGAAGGAGAAGGGAAATCCAAGGAGCAGAACATAGCTAGTGTTAGTCATGACTCACATCATCTTCAGATGAAGAATTTTTTTAAAAATTTAACTTCATATGATCTGCTTTTAAATACCATGTCTGTGGAGGATTCTCTGTCCAGAAGGTTGTCAGTGACCAGAGCAAAGCACATATTAGTCATTAGCAAGCAACCTCAGCCAGAAGTGTTTGGCACATCTCAGTGTGAGCACAGCACCCCCTCCTGTCCAGGGCCCTTGGCCAGAGCACCTTTCCAATGAGCCTGCCACTTCTAGAGGACAACTGCCAGTGCTCATGTCTCCACGTTTCCCAGTCCTGCACACAGCCGCTTTTGGGGTGCACAGGGTTACAGTTCATCTGTGAGCGAGCATAAGACACCAAGAAGCTCTCCGGTAAGCATATTCCAGACACACATCCGAATGAGTTGAGAGCTACTGAGGGGATGGAGAGTCACTGCCAGGTTGTTGGGACTGACAGTTCACGAACTACAGCTTGAACAGCTACTCCTTGACCCATTTCCTTTCTCATTACAGGACTTTTCCAGCAAAAAAGACCTAAATTCATCATATTGCCTTCAGGGACCAGCTTCCCACTGTGTAGCGCAGCTTTGGGTTTTCACCGTGACTTCTGTACTTGTGCGGTAGCCAAGATGCCCTTTACCTTACCAAAGCACCTGCCATCCTCAGAGACAAGCCAATCCATGGCATTGTGGGTGAAGAGTGGATCCACCAGTCCCACCCTCTGTGGAGGTTACACAGCCCAAAGCAGAGCAAACTCTGGCAGTCAGAGCAGCACTTGGTGCCTTGCAGCAGCAGCACAGGCAGGATTAGGGAGCAGTGAGTGTGCCAGCACGGAGCTAACTGGAGGAAACAGGCCAGGCAGCCAAACCAAAACTTTTCCCAGAAGGAGGAGATTAGGAAGCACTGCCCCCTCAACCTCATCCCCGCTCCTGTTATTTAAATTAGGAGATATACATTTGCTACCCAAGTCTTGTATCTGTGAGTCTCAGTCTGAGCACTAACGATGTCCTTCTCCAAGTAAAGCATCTCAAACCAGGGTGTAAATCTACTGTATGTGCTGTTCTGTAAACAAACGTCAATTGAGGGCAGTAAAAGGTAAATGGATGAAACCTCTTTTCAGGTTCTAGAACTTGATTTACACTCAACTACTTTTAAAAGAGACCAGTGGCGTGTTTGCAGAGCAATGACTGTGCAGGGAAACAGAGAAGCCATTATGTCCCCAACAATAGCTCACACACAGCCTCAGAGTTTAAAGACAGTTTTGTTTGTTGGCAGAGAGAGTTCAGCTTCAGCACTGGCAGTCTCCTCCAGGCTTCACAAGAAATGCCATGGGATCTTTTATCTGTGCCCCAGCTAGGCAGAAGGTACTTTGTTTCATCTGAAGGCTGCTCTATGCTGGGCTGTCCTGCGAGCCTGGGGTGACTCAAGCCCTGTGCATTAACCCACAGGCTCCTGGCAGGGGCTGTGCAGTTCTCCTCCACAACTGCTTGCCTCACTGCTGGGCTCCTGTAAGGATTTTGCTTTGTCAGGCAAGTTATTCTGAGAGCAGGAGAGGACAAGGGAAAACCTCACATGGTACCTCTGCTCTCATCTTTCACCTCCCCTCTGGATTCGGATGACACTTGTGAACATCTCCTAGACCATTAAGAGCTCCATGCTGAGTGCCCAGCTGCCCAGTGAGTGCCCAGACCTTGAAAAGGGCCCTCCAGCCCACTTCATATGGCTCAGGCACAGCTCCCAGCCCACCACCAGCCCCCGGTGGTAGGACAGGACAGGACATGCGCCACTGGGGGCAGGAACAGGCACACAGACTGCCATGAAGAAGAGACAGTGATGGGTGGGCACTGCTCCTGCACTGCATTGTGGTACCACATTGCCCTCTGGGCTGGGTCTCTGGGACCCCAAGTGAGGCCAGAAAAAGCGAATGCTCTTAACAAAAATGCGTCTGTGCAATCTGTCAGGTTGATCCTGCAAAGGAAGAAGCAGATGTACGAGCTAAAGATCTGCAGCTTTCTCTTATTCAACAGTACAGAGAACAAACTCAGCTGAGGATAAGCCTCTCCACCTTAACTGCCAGCTCAACTCCCATAAGGTCCAAAACCTATTCATTCAGGCCTGACCACAGAGGGAAGCACTCCTTGCACAGTCCTTACTGCCTTCCTAACTGTGGCACAGCAGAGAGCTGAATGGGCATCATGAGATGGATCGTGAGCCTGCAGACATCCATTCTCTAACCCACGTCTCCACACTTGCCCTGTGTCCTGGGTTCCTTGCCAGGAACAGCTGAGTTTTTGCACTCAGCTCTGAAGTCGAGTCCCCATTATGATTTATTGCTGGGAGTGAAGCAGCAGCTGCTGCCACCACCTGAGCTGGCTGCCCACCTATTGTCTGCTGGGGTTGACTTTAACCTCCAGATCTCTGCCAAATCCAGCTGTTTGGAAGTTGGCTAGCACTTCAGTCACACAGCACTTCATTGCAGCTTGGCAGCAGCAATAGGTCTCCAGGACAGAGGGACTATAAAACCAGTAAAAAAATAAATGATTATTTCTCACTGTTATAAAGGTTGAACAACCAGTCCTAGCCATGGCATTTAAAACGTAGCCTGATAATCTGCCTTAATTTATATTAGGAGAGGGGAAGGATCAGTAAGTAGCAGAGCTATGCTTGTATGAGCAATCCCATTGAGCTGTATTCAGAAATGTCACGGCATTCACAACCTTATTTAAACATGACACTGTTTTTTAATTAAAAGAACCCCAGTGCAACAGGCTGGCTAGTGTCAGGCAGGGGATACAGGGTCTGACATCTCTGCCAAGAGGGCTGGGACAAGCTGTAGAGATGAGGAAGCTGCCACAGTCAGGGAAAGCACCAGGAGAACTGAAAGAAGAGATGTACCAGCCAGAAATCAGAAAAGCAAGAACAGTGGGATACCAGAGGATGACAAAGGAGTCCAGGTATGGTCAGGCATTGCCTTGTTCTTGAATGAAGTAGTGAAGGAAGCATGCACTGACAACACCTAAAAGTTTAACCCAACAGGATTCTGCTTTAAACCCATCTTGCAACAGCAGCATAACGTGGCACCCACTCCTAAGAGTTCCTCGTACTCCCACCCCCAGCCCAGTAGCCAATACCCAGCCATTAGCTTTGAGACACCCATCCTTACTTTCCCCAGGCAGCACACCTTACGCAAGGATAGATTGAACATCTTGAATCTCGTCACAGGACATAGGCTATGCTCTTCTGATAAAACTCGAAGTCTAATCCATAGCAATATCATTGCATATTTTTTAAAAATAACAGAAAACAGTTGAAGTAATGCTTTCACACTCTTCTGTTGTGTAGAGTGAACTGTCATTGACTTTTGAGTGAGAATGTATGTAAAGCAAACAACTGCAAGGCTGCCAGAGGACCTCCAGGAGCATAAGCCAATAGAGGCATCAAAAGAGCAGAACCAGGCTGCTAGCAGAGGGCCAGGGGCTGTTCACTGATCCAGCATTATGTGACAACGTAACAAAGGCGCCTACAACTGATCACACAGGTGGAGCCATCTCTAAGGTCTATATACGACTATAAGACAGCTACTTGTGCTAACATCATACTTCAGGACTGAGTATGCAGCATTGATCACTGACATCCTGTCTTGCTACAGGTACTGTTTGACAGGACAGGTTGCTTATTCCCAAGGGCTGTTCCCAGCATCCTGAGAGGGAGCCAAGCCATATTCAGAGGTGAAGGAGGCGTTTTATCTATCCTTGTGATAATGGTTGGAGGGGTGGTCCATATCAACCACCAAGCTGGTGGTGGTTCCCCACACCATTATCACCTTGCTTTCTTCCTCACTGGGAACTCACCGAGAGGTAGTGTAACGACAAAAGCAAATTATTCTGTCATCTGTGGGAAGCCCTTGCACTAGGAGACTATGTGCACACTCAGCTGGCCAGAAGACAGTTTAAATCCTCAGGTATAACTGTGCTGACCATGCAATCCCTCAGATGTCAGTAAGAACAACTGCCAGCAACTTCTGCTTTCATCTGGAAGACTATCCAGGGTCATCGGCCTCTGAGCAGCTAATTAGCTGGGGTTATCTGCTCCAAGAGAGCTTGCACTGAAGGAAATTAGAACAAAACCAATACAGAAAGCCACGGAAAGTCCCAGTGTACTATTTCTGGTGAGTTCAGCTATTCCTTCCACTTCCAAAGGGTGAAAAGTTTCCAAGATTTGTTTGCTGTTCTGAGTTACCCATGTTATACTTTGGTTATATACTTGTTTTCTTGTAGCTCTGTAAGATTTAGTATGACTCACTAAGTAAGGAGGGTCTTTGCCCCCTTCCTACTAAACCTGGTTGTTATGCCTTCTATGGCATGTTATGCATTCTCACATGCCAAATCCAAAGCTTAGGTTGCCCATTCCCCATCAACCACTCCTTCATTACACAATCTACAGTTCTTAGGTTCTGGCAGGCTAATGTATGCCGTAATTACCTAAAGGCCAGGGGATAAACAGTTTACACAACAAGGATTGTGTAAAGATTACAAACATCAAGCCTGCTTCCTGCCTACCAGGCTAGAGCTCTCCAATTGCAATGGGGTCTTTGCATATCACTACAAATAGTCCCAAAGCAGCGGTGGGTGAGCTGGCACAGGCTGTACGTACCTTTACTCTTGGACTGAACTGGGATGGCTCAGATGCAATATTTCTACCCACTAACAGGTCTGTGTTAGCCCAAATGGCAGAAAACTCTGTAACTTTGTTAGCAATACATTCATGCCTGCTATTCTATGGCTTTGTTAGGAAAGATAGAAACGTCCTGAGCACTCTCCTTTTGAGAACAGTCACAAAAGAAAAGGGTTTGTTTCCTTGTGCCTTCTGTCCTGTACTGACACACAAAAATCTGGTCCCATACAAGCCTCCCCATGCAGGCTTGCCCTGCAGTTACTGCAGTAAGACAAGAACTTAAGCCATTTGAGATTCTGATCTACAAGTTTACGTGCTAAATATTTTTTCCCTCAGGCCTTTTACTATGACTTATAGTAGCAGTCACCAGGAAGCCTCTGATCAGGACTCTGTCTCTGCTATCAACCACAAAGGCAGACAGAATCTCCTATCAGGTACTGATCGTCATGGTGACTAGCAGGCATTTTTTTCTGTAACTATTTCTGTCTTATCCACATGATGCCTTCTGGACACTTTAAATGAGTTATTGACAACCATCTCTTGTATCTAAGGAAATATTTCCCGTTTCAAGTCTTACATAGATTTCTTACACAGAAAACTGTGACCCAAATATTGAAGTATCTGGAATTGAAAATGAGTATAGTAAATAGTCTAGTCAATTCTAGGCCACACAATGGGATAGGAGATATGTTCTGGTAGTAAGCTATGAAGTTCTTGTATGTACCCATCTAGAGATATTTAAGTTGAAGTCTTACGCAGTCATCTCCATCAGTAATAAGAGAACTAAAGCAGAGTTCAGCCAAGCCATGAAGAAGCCCAAAGAGTCTTCCAAATTCAGACCCAGGCACTGGTCCTGCCTGGAGCAGGAGGACAATGCAGTCCCTGGAGAAAGGCAGTAACTCCATTCAGCTCAGTTAAACGCCTTCCTCATAGCTAGGCCCTCCATGTCAGTTCCTGTCCAGCTGGCCTGCACCCTGTGTGACTTACTGCCTCCCTCCCCTCAGATGCAGGTTAAAAGCCTTTAGCACCCTCTTTGTTAATCCCTGGCATTGAGGGCTCAGATGCATATAGATGCAATTTTAAGGAGAGAGGCCGCAGCGCAGGTTGCTACTTACTGCTGTGATGTCGAGCCAGAGACAATTGACACTGACCAGAACTGAGAGAAAAGTCCCTGAATAAAGCAGGTTGTTCCAGCTGGCTTTCAGGTATGCTGTTCACAAAGAGAGCTAGTGTAATCAAGATTTACGACTCCTCCACAGGTATTAGGTTTTCTGAAGCCTAATGGCATGTAGTATTCTGTCCAATGTAAAGTAAACTACGAGTTCACTGAGAAAGAGACAATGATTTCCTCTTGAAGCAACTTTTTTCCCCAAAAAGCTTTCATGTTTTCCTACAGAAAATTTAGTGTCAAACACAGTATTTTTTATTTTAAGACAGTTCAGCATAAACTACGAAGTGAAAAAAGGCAGAATGGTGGAATAAATGCAGAATACCACATTTCACATGGTTTTCTCAGTGTTTTCTAGTTGGGGATCTCCCAGAAATCCAGAACTGGCAAACTCAATCTCAAAAGTGCAAGTTATTATAATGAGTTTTATAAACTCATTCAGAACCCCACTGTTACATTCAATCCTAATTTAAAATCAAAATGCTTAATTAAAATAGTTTATTCTCTCAACTGCTACTAAAGATGTTTTCAGATGCTCTTCTACCATTAAAGTAGAAGTTGGTTGTTAGACCTGAGCTTATTCAGACTGGCTAGTCAGGTCCTGTCATTCTCTTTTGGCAAACTTTCATCTGATATATTAAAAAAAAAAATAAATCACATCGTTCCATGTTCCACACAATAAGAAATGCCACAAAGCACTTCCAGTGGAATGGCTTAATGAAGGTAATTTCTAATTCCCCCTTACCTCTCGAGAGTATTTGCACAGAATATGTGTTGATATCCTTTGAATATCCTTCTCAGGCAGCGAACCCCTTTCTAGGGACAATACATCCTTGTAGCAGTAACCACTTATCTTCCCTTAAAAGCTCTCTGAAGCGTACTATACTATTTGATATTTGTACTGCTGCACTCTTGGAGATTAACCCATTGAAACTCATTATGTCTGAATCCACAGTACCAGAAGAATGCATAAGTAATCATTGACTAGGTGAAGAGTCAAGAACCCACACCTTTTAAAGTGCATATTTTAGCACCCACAAAGGTTGTGTATCACCAGAAGAATCATTCAGTGTTCTTGGATTAAGTTACTACATCATGCAAATATTAGTTTTCCCACACCTCATCGCTAGCTCCTAAGTTCTGATTAAACAACTGAGCAAGTATGTCATCATCTTAAACAGAAGTGCTCCCATCTCCACGTGGTCATATACCCTCACACCCCTCTTGTCTAACCAACTGGCACCCTTGTGGTTCAAAAAGACTGTATTTTAAGCGTGTATGTATCTTGCAGCTTAAACCCAGACACCCTGACAGGTTCAGCTGTGATTACATTTGGTGGGAATAAACTCTCTGCCAAACATGAGTGACCACCTGCAATGCAAAGGCACCTCATCACAGAATCACAGGGTTGGAAGGGACCTCTGGAGATCATCTAGTCCAACCCCCTGCCAGAGCAGGGCCACCTTAGAGCAGGGGGCACAGGAACGTGTCCAGGCGGGTTTGGGATGTCTCCAGAGACGGAGACTCCACCACCTCCCTGGGCAGCCTGTTCCTGTGCTCTGCCACCCTTAAGGTAAAGAAGTTCCTCCTCATGTTTAGGTGGAACTTCCTGTGCTCAAGTTTGTGCCCGTTACCTCTTGTCCTGTCACTGGGCACCACTGAAAAGAGCCTGGCCCCATCCTCCTGACACCCACCCTTTAAGTATTTATAGGCATTGATAAGGTCCCCCCTCAGACGTCTCTTTTCCAGACTATAGAGACCCAATTCCCTTAGTCTTTCTTCATAGGAGAGGTGCTCCAGTCCCCTCATCATCTTGGTAGCCCTTTGCTGCACCCTCTCCAGCAGTTCCCTNGTCACTGACCTCCAACTAGACTCTGCGCCCCTAATCACGACCCTCTGAGCTCTGTCTTACAACCAGTTTTCTATCCACCTCACTGTCCATTCATCTAACCCACCCTTCCTAAGCTTCCCTAGGAGGATGCTGTGGGAGACCGTGTCAAACGCCTTGCTGAAGTCAAGGTAGACCACATCAGCCGCTCTCCCCTCATCCATCCATCCAGTCACACCATCATAGAAGGCGATCAGATTAGTCAGGCATGATTTCCCCTTGGTGAATCCATGTTGAGTACTTCTGATGGCCTTCTTTTCCTCCACATCAGCTCACATATTGTTCTTCAGCAATCACAGTTACACAATCTTAAGTTGTCATGGGTTTTAGTTTGGATTAATACTCTAGCTGCAATGAGAAGATGCAATGCCTATTCTGCTACTCCTGCTCCTACAGCAGCACCCTCTGGCAGGGAGGATGGCAGAGCAGGAAGGTAAGGATGAAGAAACCTGCCCTCTATCACTAAACCTCACTGAGGCTTTTAAGCAACAAGCTATGTGACTGCTTGTTCCAAGTCTAGAAGCACAGTTGCAGCAAAAAGGTTGCAGCTCACCTGCTGTTGAACAGTGTAGCATAAACCCCAGCAGCAACCCAGACTCAAGGTAATTAGCTGCACAAACTGTCTTTGGACTCTGAGGACTCAGGTACTAAAGCTTATGCCCCTGCTAGAAACCTCAGACCCAGCTTTGAACACAAGAGCTGAATGCCCATCCAGAATGCAGCACGGGCAAATCACAGCTTGCCTGAAACTTGGGCACAGCAAGGATTCAAGCCCACATGTCCTTAGCCCAATTTTTAGCCAGAAGTCTGTCTTGCAAATGCAGGATGAAGCAAAGTCTGCCTGGATGCCAGTCAGCACTGCTAGATGCTATCTTTTGACCTACCAGGGTCAGTCAAGTGGTTAATGTCTCAATTCCAAACCTGTCCAGCCCCTCTGCTCCACTCCAACCTTTGATACACTGGATCTTTACTTACTTCAGAAGGATGGTAGCTATACTACAACGACTCATTAACAAAGTTTGGCCTAGCTCCAAAAGTAAAAGTTTTGGGGAACGAGCCATATTTCTTCTGCTTAAAAATACATCTTCTTTTCTGCAATAGCAACAAAATGGAGTTCTGTTTAACATTTTAGTTTTACATTGTTTTATATTTGGTAAAATCTGTATTATAAAACATGGACATACCAGCCTTGACATATTTGGAAGGGATTTATCATGCGCCCATCTTTCAAAAAAGACTTTCAAATATCCCTTTCAAGACATTGCACGAAGAGAGCAGGTCCCTTCAATTATATTGCTGTTGTTCAAGAGATCTTGAGCAAAAATTGAAGCTTTCTGGAAAGTACGTACTAGCACAGAAAATATTCTGCAGGCTCAGAAGTATTTGATGTACCTGCTGTTTCTACTGTGCAGTCTGAAATGCAGATTCAGAGTCCAGGCCTTATTCAGTCAGTAACACATACCACTATCACTGTATCTAATTTATTGATGCGAGACCTATGGTGCCCCATAGAAAAGACTGTGATGGGAGCTGTTCCAAAACAACTATTCTCTGGAAAAGCAGACAGTGTGGAAATATATCTGCCCTCTGCTCCAAACGAACTGAACTGCACCTTCAGTCTGTCACACATTTAATATTAAATGATTAATATTTTATAGGGGAATTTAAGATGCAATCTGCTGAACCAAACCCTTACCTAAATTTACTAACCCCATAAGTGTGATTGGTACCAGGCTTTACACTTAATAGCAACTTTAGGACTATAAGACTATGTCCCTGAAGTAGGTCAGAAGACTGTCTCCCTGTCACCACATTTGTCTCTGAGGGTGCAAGGTGACACTGAAACGCTGCTAGCTGTAAAAAACTCCTGCTCTAAATCATAATTATCCAACTGTTATTCTTCCCCCCTTACTGAAAGGCAAGTTTTATAACAGTGAGACACCAAAATTAAGCAAATTCCTATGTCCTTCTTCAAGGGCAATGCAGTCTCATCTGTGGCATGTCCTTACCAGCACAGAGGTGGAACAAGTTGGATGCTCCTCAGCGAGTTACTCTTTCACTTATGCACATGTAGAGTTGAGAATGGGGTCAGAGAAAGTTATGAAACTTGAAGTTAGTATTTCTAGTTCTGATAGATGAATAGCTTGTTATGGACAGCTTGTGCTATGCACAACTACCTGATTTCAGTTGTACATAGTCTTTGGGAATGGTTAAGGCATTAATATAATAGTCGTGTTTAAACTCAGCCTTGCATGTTTCAAGCAGCAAAGCCACACCTCAAACAGAAACACCATGTTTAACGCAGGTGCATTGCTGCCTTGTTAATCTCAACATCTCAACCCATTGCAAAAAAAAACCCAAAAACAACCAACTAACTGCAGGGCTTGCCACCACTTTCCATTTGTGATGTTCATGGCATGGTCATCTTTAACATTCTACAAAAATTGGCATGCAGCATTACACTGAAACATGAGCAACAGAGGGAAATCTCCATTTGTTCCTTCTTCTAACAGAGTTCATATCTGCCAGCGTATGAAGCAATGCCTTCACAGCTCTTGTAATAGAACTTGAAGATACTGAAAAGCAACAGGAACCTGAAGGCACTTCTGCATAGTTCTTTTTTTTTTTTTTTTTGCTTCTTCCCCCACCTCAGATTGATTTTTTTCCATAGGAATTTCATGAAGCAACACCAGCAACGACTCACACAACACAGATCACACAATCACATCTAGCGTTCAAGACTGCTCCTTTTTGTGGCAGAACATGCAACCCAAGGTCTCCAATTCCTGATGTTTTAACTATGCATTATTGGAATAGAAGCTGTTACAAGCTGTCCTCATTTTGCAGGTCAGGTATTTTTTTCCATGAGGAAGTCTTTCCCCTCTAACAGCGCAATGTTGCAATCCAATACTACCTGAACATAAGTGTCAAATAGTATCTTGAGGGCCCAGTACCATAGAGACGCTAATAAGCATGTGAGGCTTCTTGCCACTAAATAAGTTTCCTTCCTGATCCCTCGCTCCACTCTTCCACATTTAGGGCAACCAGTAGAAGTTAAGTACCAGCTGCAGGGGTAGCAGGCAGTCCTAAATTAATCTAAACACCACATAAGAAACACTGATGCAAACAAGAGATCACTGCAGAGAAAGCCCTGGAAAACAAGTCACTAGGAGAGACTCTCAAGAGAAAATGTGCTTTAGGAACTGGAAGGTTGCATGGCACACAATAGGTCAAACTGACTAAGAGCAGGGACACAGCAGTTGACTTCCAGAGCTGAAACTAAATGGGCAGATGTTTGTCCATAGCCAAAGCACCTTCTTGCCCTCCAGTGAGAGTTGCTTCCAATATAATGCACCTGCTCAAAGAGGAGGAACCCACTAAATCCACATGTTCTCATTTCACGAAGTCTGGCTTCCCATAATCATCCTCAGGTACACACTCCTCCCTGGGGCAAAGGTAAACGAAATGAAAGATAACTGGTAAACAGGGAGGTTTATTAACCATTTCTTGCCAGCCACATGGTCCAGTTCTGGTTATATTCTTCTACCCACACAGGTAGCTGAAGTAGTGTTACTGGAAGAGTGTTTTGGTGTGACAGCTGACGAGGCTCCTTGGTGGTCAGAGGCACTGTTGATTGCTGTGCAGAAAGAACAGTGATTTACCTTTGACAAAGACCACTGGCATGTGTTTAAAGGGGGACAGTTTTGATAAAGCCTTTTGAGGTTATACTTTTCTGACATCAAGGATTTACGCTGCTGGCATATTAATAACGTTGTTGTGATCCCAATGGGTTCTGATTCTTCTGAAGTTATTATAATACTAATGGTATTCCAGATGTAGAAGAGAGAGAAATCTAAAGGAGATGATGATTAACAGTGGTATAAGATACTCAATTAATTATGACAGGCATATACATATGTAGATTATATAGCTTAGGGTATAAAAAGGGTCAGTGCAAAAAGCTATTTCCTGAGCTTACCTTGAAAGGCTATTTTTACATTTTATGTCATCTTTTTCTGCCAGATAAAGAGGATGTATGCATAAAAAAAGTAACAGCTTACTAGTGATATTCTGTTTTGTAAGAGCACATTCTTGATTTTGATAATAAAGGATGTTAACCCTTATTTCTTATTTTCTGTTCAAATTACTTTCTATAATAACTCAGTATGCCAAAGCGAGAATAATGACGGTAGCAAGGGCCAATTCATCAAACCTTATCTCATTTCAAGTCCTATCTGACAATAAATGCAAAACTTCTACTTCTCACTTCCAGAAAAGGGTGACTGTTCTCTGTTCAAGTTCCGTCTTTTTTATCACTTTTCCTCAATTTATTATCTTTCTGCTACCTAGTCTGTGTCTTTACTCATAGATCTTATGTCAAGCTCCACAGTTTCCAAAAATCTACACCAACCTGTACCATTTATTTATCAGCTTTATGAAGACCTTTTATCTTTGCAAAGCCTTTCTGCCAGGTCACTAAAGGGCCTGTGTTCTGGCAGCTAACAGAGCTGCCTTTCCCTGCAGCAGTCAGCTCAGCAACAGAGTCCCACATGGCTTCCTCTCAACCTCACCACCCGGGAATAAAACAGGGGAGAGGGCTACTGAAGGAAGAAGCAGGGGGAAAGAGGGAATAACGTGGGGGAAAGAAGAAAACCTAAACTGGTGGAAGGGAAAAAACAGAGGAAGAGGGAATGAAGGAGGCAGATAGGAGGACAAAAAAAGACTAAAGAATAGGAAAGGGGGAAACTAAAGGACAAAAACCAAACACCACCTACTCTTAAGGCTAGAGGCTTTTGCAGATTAGCCTGGCTGCTGCAGTTGGACCTATCCTTCACATGTACATTGAAGCTCTCATCACAGATGAAGTTTGGACTTTCTTGGTGCTCTGCAGAAGGGTTTATTTAATGTTATTGACATAAGAGGTAAATATTTATTTTATAGACTATAGAGCATCTGGATAGGAAAAAACAGACAAACAAAAAACCCCCCTAAATTTCAAAGTAATAAATGAACTCGAGACCGCATTCACTGAAGAGATTTCCACAGACTTCAGCAGAACTGGGAAAAGAGTTCAGTTTCCAACTGAAAAAAAATTTGTAACTACCTGCTTAAATTCACCTGCTTTTGCTAAATCAAGACTGTCCTAATTGCCATGGAGCTAGTTTGAATAACTTTGCCTCTCCTGAAGTAGCCATGGTCTGACTCCTGCTTGCTGTGCACAGCTGGATCAGGAAATACAGCCCAGGACCCTGTGCTGGATTAAAGAGTGCTGGTTCTGGAGAGCCCACTTTTGACATGTTAGAAGCGCTTCAGCAAAACCAAAACAGTTATACTGGGACTGAGTGGATTTTCAGTGTGGGATGCTATATCTCTTCCACTAGAGAGGTAACCAGAGCCGTTGGCTTCAGCTTTAGTAATCAGCATGAGATGGATCTACCATAGCATAAGAAATAGCCAGCAGCAGGAGCAGGTCTTTGTTTTCCAAGTACGTGTAGGAGGCGGTCATTTTTTTTTTGCCCTGACAATGAGCACACCGTCCCCTGGGTGTTGTTCTGGTCATTCATGTGTCTAAATATTAATTTTCCTGGGCAGAATCTGTTCCTTCTCACACAAATACATTTGCCCTTGATAGTTCCTTGCAACCGAAATTTCTTTACAATGAAATAAATGTAGCCTGCTTGGTTTATTTCAGGACTTTTTTTTTTTCTCTTCATAGGCCAGTTTCCCCATACATGACTAATCCCCTGACATGCTCTGCTGACCGCTCTTGCTGCTCTGCATCAGGAGCTCTGCTCTCTCCCACAGCACTGCCCTTCCACCCCGCTTCTGGAAGACACCCTCAGCATCATCCCATTGTCCCTGCAGCTTTTCTGGCTCTGCCTCTGCCTCCTGGCCTTCCCCCTTGCTGCCAGGTAAGAAACCTGCCTGTGCTTGACGTCCCGTCCCAACAAGGTCTGCATTTTCCAAACTACCGCTTAGAAGCACAGAATGATGTGGAAAGAAGAGGTATGCAAAATCTATGGATTTCAGCTCACTCCTTAGACCTGGCTTTCACTGAAGAGGACTACTTGCCAGCAGGACACTGACTTCAGAAAGAATTTCTCATCTTTAGCATCCCATGAGATCTGCCTTTCAGTGTTTGTATACCTCTGACCTCTCAAGTAGTTTTAAGAGTTTTTCCTCTGTCAGATTGCTAAAGTAGCACTTCTCTTATCAGCATGCCACGCCACTCATACTACATGCAAAACCAAGGTCCAATTTTGACTCCATCTTATGACGCTACATACCAACCTTTTCATAGATCTTTTCAACCCAATAAGGAGTGAAGACTAACATCAAGTTGGGTGGTAGATAGGGTACCTTCAAAGGTTTGGATGGGCCATGCAGAGGTGAAATATCTTCCCCAGTGACTGGACTGAGATCCCAGCTCACTAGACTCCCAGCTCCTTTCTCTGATCCCAGCCTCCATCAGAAAACCCAATTCCTCTTGAAACCATCAGTTCATATACTGCTGATCCTATCAAGCCATGGTGTTAAGTACCTCCCCTAAGAGGTGAATCAGCAGCTGTTCAGATTGCCTGGACAGAGATCCTACTGCCTGTGACCTGCTCTTCCTTAACTGAGAATCCAAAATCAACACAGTAGATCAGGACCTGGCAATCCCTACAAAAGAGAAGCACTTGCTCTTCAAACATGAGCCTGAAGGCTTGTGAAACAAAGGTACACTTTAATAAAGTATGATTAAAGAGCTGGAAAGGTACGTAATAAAGGCAAACAAACAACTCCTCTATTTCACACCCCAATCCAACCAAAATATGGAGAGATAAGATAAAATCATGATGTTTACTCACTACTTTAAAAGCTCTGTTCTCCCTGGGTGCAGTTCACCTTCAGCTAGTGACACCAAAAGAAGGCGCTTCTGCCGTGCCCTCTTGTCCCTTGTTCTTCAAGGGTTCCCACAAGCCTCTCAAAGCAAGATCGGCCACAGAGAGCTGAGTGGTAGCAAGACTTTATATATGGGAGTGGTCAGAAAGGGAGGGTGATGTAATGAAGTTGTATCTTTGAGCAGTAAAGGCATGCCACCCTTCCCCCTCCCTGTCCCTAAAGAATTGCTGGCTCACAGGGCAAGCTGAGAACAGAGTGGTCAGACACTTTCCGTGCCTTACTTTCTCACGGTAAAGGGAACAGCAGAGAGGGTGGAGAGCAAGGAAAGATTAGAATTGAATGGAGCCAATACTTTGATGTTGGTTAGTCCCAGGAGTGAATCTATACTGGCAAAATTGGATCTTTCCTTTTCTTCATGCATTGAACAATACTCTGCCAGTTGCTGGTTTTGCCCATGGCATAAGCTCTGACAGCAAGGACACCCTCTGCATTAGAGCATGGTTGCCCCCATACCCACCCTGTTCGGGAAAATGCCATTCCTGCACTCTTCAAAGTCAGCTGGTGCTGGAGCACTGCCCAGCTCCATGGCCACAGGGGCTGGGAGCTCTGTGGAGGAGAAGGAACATGCATCCTGTAATAGGTGGTGTCCTGGACACTGACCTGGGAAGCTTTTGAGAGGCACATCCTGCCCTTCTCCATTAGAGGAAGTCTTGTAGCCTGTGAATGGAGAGGAAATCTCTCAAGGATGTACCATTGCTCTCCAAAGGGACAATAATTCATTTCCAACTTCCTTCATGACAGTTTTGTTGATCTTTCGCTGAAGGGCTTGTTTGACCATGAAAAGCCATGTCATGCATTAGGATAAGGTTTGACTGACTCAGAGCTTATAAATTATTGGTCACGTATGTCTGGAATTAGTCTTATAAAGGAGATCCCAAGTCTAACAGAAGATACACACATCTTCTCAGCTAAGGCAAGTAGAAAAGGCAGGAGCCAGCACAGGCTTTCACAAAATGGAGTTCATAGAGTTACTGTCACCTACCAGCTATGGCACCAAGATCTGCAGGATCATGCAACAGCTGCCAGATAAATGCCACCAGCTCATAGAATCAAAATCCCGCACAGACAGGAACCTTCATGGCTAGTTCTTAGGATTGGGTGGGGAAGGGAGATGTGGGAATGACTCTTGCAAGCAGAGCTGCTTGTGCAATGCAGAGTGAACTGGACTGGAGAATGATCTTACCTTTTCACCTTCCCAGGTTGCTTTTCAACCAGATAACCCCTCATTTCTCTTCACGTAACACACTGCCAGGCTAAGGGAGCTATTTAAAACACTGTCAGAAGTGCTCCTGTACACCAAATCATGGTCTGAATCTCATTTACCCTAAGGGGGGGGCCTGCTTTGATAGTGTCAGGGACTCAAAAACAGATGCATATCTGACTTAGATACCCTTCTTACTGCTAGGAAGGCTGCATAAGAAATTTTTTTAGATCTAGGACAAACTAGCTTTCTCTTACATATGTAAGATTTGCTCACTCTATTTGCACTCCCCTGCAAATTACATAAACGTGATCTCAGTAAACTACTCCCTCTTGTTCTGTTGCTTTGGAGGGGGCCTGGCCTTGGACCTGTCAGGATCACACCAGAAGCAATTAACATTGAATTGTTCTGATATCCTTATCCAAAGAAGAAATCTGCACCCCTGGCAGGTGTTTTTCAGTACAACCACAACTGCAGCAGACCCCATCCACCCCAAGGGAAGCTCCCTTACTTGCTCAAGGTGCAGCATGTCTTTTACAGGACAGTTTGGAGACAGCCTAAACACACCAGGTGGGTGGCAGAGTGAGTGCTAATCGAATTGTAAGCACAAAGAGGAAGAACAGTCCTAATAGGTCCCTTCCCCTATTTCCCCACGGATACTTATGGTAAGAGAGGGAGAGACCCAGGGGAGACTGCGTAAACCTGCCTACCAAATAACACCCGCCAGTACTCACTGCACCTACAAACTCCATAACCTGTACAGATTGCCAAATCCTTATCATCATCACCACAAAATTTGTTACTACTTAAAAGCATTTTTAAGCTACTGTTAGGGTCAGGGAGCCTTACAGGCCAACATGAGAAAGCATTCATATCCCCACTTTACAGACCAGGCAATACAGACAATCTGGCTCAGGGCTCCAGAGCAGGTCAGTGCCCAGGCTGGAATAAGGAACCTTCCCCTCAGATTCTTTTAAGCGTGTTGCTAGACATCACCTCTCCTCTCTGTCATGTGTCTGATATACACAGTAAATCCAGACGCAGTTGGAAGTGACAAGTGCAGAGGCTGACAATGATTTAACTGCACAGTGCCTGGAGCTCTGCAGGCTGTTGTTTTCACTGTTTCTCATGGCTTTGGTTCCCCCCCCCCCGCCCCGTAAACAGAAAATGAATAAAACATGAAGGTAGTGCTGTCTCCTTGTGAAAAATGACAGCAGATTAGGTTGCAGCAGAGGAGCTGGGGAGAAATTCAAAGTGTTTGCTACTTAATGGAAAACTTGGGGATTATTATAGGAAGTTGTTGGGTGACTAATTGCTGTTAAAGTCTAACCAAAGCAAGAGGGCCCTAAAACCAGAGGAACATGGACTTTTCCCAGTAAGAGCCAAGGTCCACTCTACAGACCTCCACAAATCTTTTTTTCCATTCTGCTTTAGAATCAGTAGGACCCGGAGATATGAGGCTCAGAAGTTATTCCTGGACATGAACGAACACTCACCCGAGGCTCAGCCCCCTGGAAATCTGTGTGTGCAGCCCACTCAAACTTTGCCTCGAGAGAGCCGTGCTTCTCAAGAAGCCTCACAACTTCTTGTCCCTTTCTCAGCAGCTTCTGCTGCAGGATCAGCTCTGCTGCTCTCGGAGCAACAAATGAAACTCTCAGCATAAAATTCAGCACATCCTGGTAAGCCAGAATCAGTCCTGAGTTATCTTAGTACAGCAAGTTTTCAACCAGACCATTTAGCAGCTCCTGCCTCATGCATGGTCAGGGCTGCAGCCTCTCCGAGAGGGACAGGGCAAAGCAGCAGAGGCAAGGAGCAGTGCAGCCATGCCCACATCTGCTCTCCCTACTCGTCAGCCTGTGTCCCCAGGCCTCTTGGTGCCTGCCTCCACCACTGCACGCTGTGGGGCCACTCAGCTGATGTGGCAGTGGGAATCAACCCATCTCTGAGGGGGCTGCAGGAGCAGAGAGCCACTGACGGCTGTTCAGGTGCTGCATGGGAAGAACTTTCACTGGATCACTGAGAAGATTTTAGGTACAGTGCAAATTTGCACTGAGTGTGCAGGGGCTACATACTTTCCAATTACACCTCCACCAGGCTCTAGAGGGAAAACCCAGCTCTGGGATGAACACATCTATCTTGGAAATTGTGAATGGTCTGGCTGGGCTGGAGGCAGAGGCTGTACCAGCATGGCTCCTGGGAAGACCTGCTTGCCATAACTCTGGGAGGAGCACGCATGCCACAGAGGCTGGACACACAGCACCGCACAGCGATGGAGCCTGTACAGGAGCTCGGCCCTCTCAGCTCTGCCCCTCCACCCCACGTGGGTGGGCTGCTCTGCGTTTGCTCCACAGCCCCTCCGTGTTGGCATGGGGCAGATGCTGGATGTTTTCCCATCTGCTGAGCCCACACCTGCTGCCATTTCCACTGCTGGTGGGAATCACAGGTCCCTTTACCACATTTCAACCCAGTCTCTGGGGAAGGCTTTGTTTGTTTTCCCAATGTGCCAGGGCTGCAATGAGTTGTCAGAGCAGGCAGCAGGCCAGTCACACCTGCACTGCACAGCACAAAGGGATATGAGTGAGTAACCTGCTTTTAACCCCCACCCCTTCATCCACCTGGGACCCCTGCTGACGGCTCCCAGGCAGGGAGAAATGGCAGTGGGTGGGAAGTCACAGGAATTTCTCTGGCTCTTCACTCTCTAAAGATCAGGGTGTCTCCCACAAGTTGGGACGAGGGGTACCACAAACGTAGGCACCCCCTGCATTATGATAGCTGCAGCAGACAGTGTCATCAGGCACACAAGGACATCTCTATGGGGGCAAGTGGTCTCCCCTGAGAAAGTCCCTCACCGTCCCCTGCAGATGGAGGCAAAGGAGCTTCCCACCAGCTGCGACAATATCCCCACCCTTATTCCTCCCCCAGATGTCAGGCATACGTCCCCAACTCTGGCCCTCTGATGCCTGAGGAGATGGTATAACCATTTACTGATACCAGTTGTGCCTCTGTTTCTCCTCTTGTCCCCTGCACAGTTGCCTTGCAGCACTGGGGAAGAGGGATGATTTGCAGGTGAGGTCAGCCCTGGCATGCAATGGGGTTTGGGGAAAACAGACTTTGGGGACATAAGGGGCTGCTCACTTGTGAGTGCTCCTATGGCCAAAAATCAACTTTGAACTCCAGCAGAGCAAGGCTGTGCAGAGGCAAGAGACTAGGTAAAAGAGACTTTCTTTTTTTTTTTTTAAAGAGAGCAGGAAGGAGAGGAGGAGAGAGGCAGAGTCCAGGGCTCGCTCTGGCTGTTCAGATCTGAGGCTACCAGAAATGCTGGCTGCTCTTGAAAGGGCTTCCTGCCTCCCCCCATGCCACCCTGGCTGCCTCGCTGGCCTCCGCCGCAGAGACCCCACCAGCCTCAAGCTAATTTGGGCTTGTGAGGGAGAGCACAGAAACACAGTGGCGACAGGAATGAAAAGGAGTGGGGAGAATGACACCCAGGAGACTCATCCTTATCAAGGAACAACATCATATCAAAGGAGAGCTGTGGAGACTGGGAAGAGTCTTTTGTAAATCCCACAATTGAGCCAAATCCTCCAGTTTTCACATGTTGGTCCCCCAGGACTCCCATCGTGAAGACTGCCTCAAAGGGAGACCCCTGTGCCAGGTCAGGCCATGCGCCAGACATGCTGCACACACATTACTAACGCACCCACTGCACAGTCGCTGTTTGCCCTGTGTGCGTGCTTTTTAATTACAGTTTTTGTTTGCAAAGCATCTCTTATAGAAAAGACAAATTGCATTACTCTCAGCTTATTAAAATCACACTCAGAGTTTCTTAACTGCTAATTACAGCCAGGCAGCAGTGTCACTGTAATTAAAGCTGGGATGCACGTTTGGGGAGCTGGGAGCCCAGCTGTCACACAACCCCTTCCCTGCACTGCTCTAACCAGACAGGCTGGCCAGAGCCAGGCTCAGCAACCACCACGAGCTCAGCCCTGCCCAGGCCTTGACCCCCACGATACCCAAGCACTGCCGTGCCATGGTGGAAGATGATGCGTAAGCCCAAGCACCTCCTCAGCACAGGGAAGGAGTCCCCTGGACCAAGCCTCCCCAGGTTACAGCTGGGCACCCACATGGACTCTGCTGCATGGGCAGGGGCTGGGTGAATGGAAACAAGTGGCCTTGGGGTTATGGCGCTGAGGCTTGGGGAGTGAAAGGGAGTTTACTCCTGTTTCTGCTGCTAAAAGATTGCAATAAATCACATTGCGTGTCTAAGCCTCCGTTTCCTTGCATGTAAAACAGAAATCTGGGGCTTCCCTGTTAATTAAGAAGCTCTGGGGACAAACTGCAGAAAGGAGTCATGCTGGCACCCAGCTCACACAAACACTTCAAAGCCTGTGTAGACTGTGGCACACCAACAGACTTGGGAGCAAACTACACTGGGGAAGGCACGAAGCCCTAGAGACTATGAGTCCCCAAAGAACTGAGAGACAGCAATAAAGGAGCTTACAGACCTGTGAGAAGCTGGGAGCTTGCTGGAGAACCAACCCTGCCTCTGCACCCCTCGGTCTCGGAAGAACAACTGCAGGTGTGCAAACAGCCACACCGGCACAGGAAAACACCTGCTCTGAGCTCAGGCACCTCCAAAAGAGAGCTCTCCAGAGCACAGCTGAGACCAGTTAAGCTTTGGGCAATGGGGGCTTGACACCAGCACTGGCCTCCCACTGCTGAGGGGATGCTTTGGAGAATATCACCTCCAGGAAGATGGAGCCCTAATTAGGGAAAGCAGATAAACACCACATCTGTTCCAAGATGAGTTTCCTTCCCACCGAAATCCTCACAGTTTCAGTGCTCAGCAGGATGCAAACACATCCTTAAATGACTTCCTGGAGCCCTGATTTCAAAGATCAGTCCCTTCAAAAGCAATAAAGTGCCAAGATCAATAGCAGCCCCAGGAAAGCTCCGAGCCTGCCAGGTCCAAAACCACTGAGCTATCACTACAGCCAGTTACCTGTCAGATGCTAAGGGGCAACTCTACCTTTTCACATTTGAAAAAGCTACTGAGACTTCCTAAGCAATCAGGCTTATTTAAGTACCAAGGAAGAAACAAGTAGGAAAATTTACATGTCAGAAACAGCATAACATGCTTGTGCAATATATCCCAGAGAGGCAAACCTGCAGAGCTTCATGAGGAGCAAACCAGCAGATACAGTTCACAAGCAAAGAGGAGCAGAGCACACACACTCCTGGATGTGATCCTGGAAACAAGAATATGTTCATCTTTTCCATGAATGACTTTACTAATAACTCCCTGAAGTCGCTAATAAGAAGTTCTGTGAAGCAGATATCAGATAATCATTTTTAATCCAATATAAGTTACAAGCAAAGAACAAATGATCAAAACTTCATGTGGAAAAAGCTGAGTGGGATGCTCTATGGATGCCAGGGGCAGCATGTTCAATGTACGTACTTGTGTCCCAGTAATGAAATGGCAGAAGTTAATGTATGGAGCTAGCAAAGGTCATCAAGAAAATTTCAAAGACCTTGTGGAAAAACATCTGTGAAAAGGGCAAATAAGAGTAGATGAAATTCAATGTAGAGAAATATGTAATGCCTGGCTATGATAAACCAATATGAAGGATAGATATATACTGATGGGTTTGAGTTAGCAGCTCTTTTCACCACCATTAAATCTCTCATACGGATTTGTGAAAAAAATGCAGCAAGAAGGAAGCAAGAATTTGTTAGCTCCTGATTCATCCCCTCTTATTTAGAGCTTATAAATGAAACTGGGTCTGTAAAGAGGAAAAGTATTCCTTTGAAAAGGATAAAGAGGAGAGAGGCAGAGTTTAGAATCAAAGCTGGCAAACCAAGCTACAGCTATAGAAGTTTTTTTAAAAAATAATAACTTAGTACAAGGAACTTACCTAAGAAACGGCATAACACAAAGATTATGCCCAACAATCCACAGTATATTGACAAACAGAGTGTTTTACAGTCTAGGGTGTTCACTTAAGTAAAGATAACTGTAGCTAGCCTTGGAATAGCATTGAAATCTATCCAAATAGAATTCCAGTTCTGACAGAGGTCGGTATTTTCATCCCTTAAAACACGTGTGTAGCTTCACAGCATGCCATGGGAACGCAATGCCTGAAAAGCAAAGGCAGGGTTCCCGGGAGCTTCAAGCCTTCCTCTCCCTACCTGGAGCCTCTGGCAGCAAAATACTGCCCAGCCTCATCTCACCTCCAGCCTCTGAACAGAGTCACTCTCCCCGCTCCATCCGCCCCACAGACACACCTGCGCGCTGCGATCCTACCTGGAGCTAAGTGGGATTTTCCATGCAGGCGGTGCGGCATCTCAGGGGTCCTCCCAGCACATCCCTGCCTGGCCCAGGGCTTGGCGCCTGGCCCAGGAAGGGGAGAGCCTCTTCTCCAGAGCAGCCAGGCTGTTCCCCTGTGGGTGAGAGGCTGGGTCAGTCCCAGTTCTTGTACTGGGCACTAGATGGCACAGATGGGAGGGAATTCAAAGGTAGCCAGCCTGCGATCTGTGGCATTTTGGACAAGGGGGTCTGCCAGTTTTCTGAAGGAGGCAGCTGCCATGGGGGATGCGCTGCCAGCAACAGCATCCCACGGGTGTATCCCCTGCATGGGCTGCCCGCCTTGGCACTGCCCTGCTGCATCCCCTCAGCATGCCATCCTGTCCTGTCCAGCCAAAGGGTTGCCTGTGCTGTGCTAAAGCTGGACGGCCCTGCAAGGTCCATGGCCTGTGACCATGCCCCTGCCTCTTGGACATGATCTGCTATTCCTTACAAAGGACAGGCTTGCTGCATTGGGCACACAAACACCTTGTTCACAGAGCAGCCCTAAATTTGGCTTGAACTGCATCAAAAAGAGGGGGGAATCTTCCCTGAGATCAACTGTCCTGTATTGCTGTGAGGCTGCACCATAAGCACTAGCCTGCAGGATAATAAATACCAATAAATAATAAACAACACCTGACACCAGGGAGTGCAGAGAGGGGATGCTGAGGGTCAGACACCCTGTCAGTGGTCCCTTGGGGTTCAGGGTAGGCCTGGGGAATGGCACCCAAAACCTCTCCTTTACCCTGCGGGATGGTGGTGCAAAGGAGGGAGGCGCTTGGTCACTGCTCTTAAAAGCAGCTTTCACAAGGTAGCTCCTCTAAAGCAGCTCACTTTTCCTGCTGGTTTTCTTCTTTTTCAGCACTGCTACCTGCAATTGCTGAGGCAGGATCTGTGCCCCAAAGCCTTCCCCACACCATCTTTCTCAGTTTCTTTAAGGCGTGGATGAAATTCCTTACAAATGAACTGTGTGGACTGACGCGATGAGGCAAACATGGGCTAAGCCACACAAAACTGCTGTAGTAAGCACAGAAAAGGCCAAAGCATTTTTTATGGTGAGAAAAAAAGTAGGGGAAGGTGGAAGGTTGTATGTTGGCGTCTGCTTTTCTGACATAAGAAATTCACTTTATTTCAAAGGTTAACACAGTTAATGCAGCTGGTGAAGATGATAGGCTCTGACAGCCTGACTGGAAAGGCTCCATCCATAGCACTGCAGAAGGGACAGCATGTGCAAGGATGGCACTGAGGTGAGCAGCAAGCTTTGTGCATGAGACAGAAGTGGCACACATGGGTGCTATCCAAACCAAACCTGTGCCTGGCAAAGCCCAAAAGAGCAGCTCAGTGGTGCCAGGTATTAATGACACAGACAAGACTCCTAGGAAAAGCCTGTTTGCTGAAGGGAGCAGCACTGGACAGGCTACGCCGCAGCCCCCTGGAAAAGACCAAGGCGGGCAGCACTACCCTTTGCTGTCTGTCTGCTCATGGCACTGCCCTGCAGACTGAAGTGGGTTTAGGGATCACCTAAGTTTAAACTCCACAGGGTAAATCCCTCAGGGTGTCTTAGGTGAGGGACAAAACATAAATCAGATGCTAGCAGTGTAAGATCCAAATTCTTTGGTCATGTAAACAGGGCAGTAGGTCAGTTTGGCTTAGTGGCTCTTCTCTTTCAACACCTGGAGTGGGTGACGCTAGCGACCTGAGCACAAGGTAGAGGAAGACTCATGCTCCAGGGGGCAGCTCGAGTCCAGCATCCACAGGCTGGCTGAGCAGTACAGAACAGCCAGAGGAGCCCCTTCAACATTGGGCTTTCACCAACAGACTTAGACACCTGCTTCTGATCACCCAACTAAGTCTAAACACTGGGTCGCTGGCGTATGACAACCTGGTTGTGAAAGCTTTCTGGGCAGAGGAGGAAGCGCTTCAGAAAAGGCTTTTATGCTCCAGTTGCCACCTCAAGCCCTGCTTCTTCTACCCTTCTATGACTCTTTAAGCACTTGGGGTTTTTTAGCTGAGAGATGTCTTTTTGTCTTTGGGTATAGATGGAGGAAAAACTAGTCAAGCTGGAAAGAAATAATAACAGCTGGTCACTTTTCCAGGCCTATCAGGAACTGTAAGCAAGCCTTTAAAAGTGTTTTCAAAAGTGTTGAGGTCTCTGGAGAACAGGAAAGTTTTAGTCAGTGGTGCCATCCTCCTCAGCAGGCAGTCATCTTATGTGGCACCCTGATGGCTGGACTCGCTTCACTCTGCCAGAGCCAGTGATGGTGAGAGCATTGAGCTTCCCACGCAGACACCACTCAAACCATCCGCCAGCATTTCCATGCACTGTGCTTGCTCAGATCAGACCTCCACAGTTCGGCCCTCTGGCCTCCAGCCCCCAGAGGCCTGTGGTTGCTCTCGGCGGTTTAGCACTGCTGCTAAGGTGCTTAGAGCCAACATAATCTGTGCAGTTTCAAGCTCCAAAAGAAGCTTAGCAGCACCAGGCGCTGCCTTCTGCCTCTCATGTATGGGCTTAAGGTGGTTTAATTCTTTTATGAAACTGTAACTCCAGCCCATAGTCTTAAACTGTGGAGGTCTCTTATAAGCAGGTTTTCTAAAATCTCTTTAGAAATATGAGACACACAAAAAAATGGATCCCACAGGGACATATTATAAGATCAGATGTTTCTGCCTCTCAAAAGCTGGGAATGTGAGAGCCCCATGGTAAGGTGCATTTTGAGTCCTTGCAGGGTTTTCCTCCACTGTTTCTCCTGTCTTAGATGAGCCTCTCAAATGGTCTAATGCCTGGAAATGCCTGGAGAGATCCCAGGGCCTTCCCCTACACCTCCCATAAGCCCTGTGAAAGCATCAGCAGGCAATCAGCCACCGCTATGCCCAAAGACAGGTGGCTGAACAGCAAAGCAGCCCCCTGAGACCACAGACTGGCCCTGGAGGTGCCACTTCCCAGCATTTGCTTCATTAACTGCATTTGCTCCACTCTTTTTTTTTTTTTTTNGCCTCCCTTTACAGGCTGATCAAAAGCACAAGGTGTTACAAAGGAGACCTTGTGCTGTTGCCTCAAAAGGCATCCTGCTGGTCCCAGTGACTCTCCCTTCCCTTTCTGTAGGGTTTCTTGTGGGTCTGCCAGGGGAAAGCAGGCAGCCAGGGAGGACAGGAAAGGTGTCTGGAAAGCACGCACAGACCCAGGCAGCAATGGAGAAGAGGAGAAGGTGGAAAGAAAGAGCAGGGAAGTGCGAGCCTAGGGTAGAACGTAGGAAGAGTCAGGGCTTCCCATCACCTCCCTCTGAAAGCCCACACAGGGCTGGAAGAAATATCCCACGCTGGGAGTGTGTGATACGCTTCCTGAGTGGGACAGGACAAGAAGGGTAAGGCCTTTGTGCAGAGCCTGGCTGGCCGCAATACTTCCGGAGCTGTGACAGGTATCTCTGGTGATGCTCTCCGAGATGCTTGCTCTGCCTTTTTTGCCAGGCACTACAGCTGCTGCAGCAGTTCAGCGCAAGACTGTGTGTCCAAACCTCACAGCATCCAGCTGTACAGTCCAGCTTAATTTAATCAAGATTAATCTAAACGAAATGGGTGCAGCATGCTCCCAGAATGGAGGTAACAGAAATCCTCCATATACCTCAGATACCTAATTAATTCATCACGAACGTAGTGGAAGCTTATAATTCCCCTGTGCTAAGAAGTCAAGTTAATGCCATGTATCACTGGAGAAGACTGGTGACCTTGCCTGTGCTTGCAGCAACGTTGTCCAATTTAACTCTGACCACAAGATCACGAGTTGTTAAGATTCTCTATGGAGGCAATATACAGGCAAACAAATCTGCTTTTATGGGCCTTGCTAGAACTTGATTATGTTTCCCAATAATGAGCAGACCAGTGTCCATAATTACTTAGCAGAACTCTATCATTTCTAAACCCCATCACTGCACATATGCATACCTCGGACCCAGAACACCACCAAGGGGCTGCACAGAGAGCCTCATCTGCAAGAGCAAAGGCTTAAGACCTAATTAATATTACATGGGATATTGCTACCATTTCTCCATCAAGTGCGGAGTCTCAACAGTGCCTGCCTGCAGTTGCTACTGCCAGCACTGATGCTGCGGGAACTCCCAAAGACCACGGTCCAACTGATGCTGCATTCATCTTTTATCTTCCCACCTCCATGTACTCTGCACAACCATTAAGGGGCTTTCTTCCGCAGAACTGCACTGTCATGGACAGGTGGACCTTCTCCAGGTCTGTACTGCTTTATTTACAAGAATTTACAGATGGTTGGGCTATGAAGCTCCCCACACACATTTCCCCTTGGACAGATCATGGCCAAACAGCAAGCGCTTTTGCCCCAAGATATTACTGAATTAAACCTGAAGCTTGGACTAGCTCTTTGCACATATCTCTCCAGGGCTACAGCTCCCTTCCCTGCAGGAGGCTTGGCTTTGAGGGATCTGCCAACAAGCTCAGAGCCACAAGAAATAACAACTTGGGAGCTCAGACAAGCTGGTTTGCAGGCAAACAAAGGCTGAAGCTGTGAAAGTGTGAGGCAGTCAATGCAGTGTCTGGCAGCACAGCCTCACCGCCGCATTAATCCTCTTTCCCTTCTTAAATGCTAAATTAATCAATTAAATTTCCCAGCAACAACAGTCAAAAATGTAACCTTCATCATCTACAAGGCAAAAAAAATCAGGATTGTCATTCGAATCCAGCTTGACCAGCATAGCGATCAGAACAGCCTCAGTGAGCGCATGTGTGCCTGGTTCCTCCCAGGCAGGGGCAATGGGAATTGCAGTCTCACTGTGAAGACCATGGGGTATTTCAAGGAAAAGAGCTGCGGCACGAGCTCTGGTTACAGCCGTCCAGCTCTGCAGTCTCTGCAGGGAGTGCTATGGTGCTGAGCACAGCCTGAACAGGGCAGAGGCACATTATACAGTGCAAAGTCAATCAAACCTCCAGTTGTGTCAGGGAGGAGGCCACAACCTTCCCAGCCACAGTACATGAGCCCAACCTCCCAGCTTAGTACCACCTATGCCACAGGTCCTATAGGGAAGAGACAATACAAAAATTAGAGGCCTTGGCAACCTCTGACCACAATTGCCAGTGTGAATTCATAAGGGGTGAACAATTACTACCCCCTCCCCTGTCTACTGAGGGGTAAACTAAGTCACAGGGGGCTAGTGTGCTGTGCGACGGCAAAAGCAAGCCAGGAATGTGTCCAATGAAAACATCAGCCCAAGGCTTAAAAGCAATCAAAAAAGCAAAGTGAGTGCTAGGAGGCAGAGCAAAACCACAAACCTCAGTGTGCTATCAGGTAGCTCCAGGGTGCACCTGCATCCCCATGGCTGTTGTGCCAGTTGGCTAGAGGCTACAGCAGGACTACAGGAGGGGCAGGAAGCTAGTTAAGGATGATCTAAGGTCTGAAATGGCCACAAGACCAAGACTCTTCAACCTGAGAAGCAGAAACCTGAGAGGGACACAGCAGAGCTCTATCATTCAAGAGTGGCTTAGAGAAGATGACTAGAGGTAATGACTGCCTGCTGCCTCTTCCAGTATTTCAGCTACAAAGCATCAAAAGAAAACAGTAAGTGACAGATTCAGAACAAAGTAAATATTTACTCACACAACACACAGCTGAACAGTGGAACTCACACCATAAGATGCTGTGGATGCCCAAAATCTGCTCAGGCTCAAAAAAGGTTTAGGAAATGCCTGTAAAGGACTATAAAATGCAGAGATTCCCACCTCAGGAAATTCCCAAACTACAGATGACTGATAGTGAGGAGGGTATTCAGGAACCCACCAACCTGCATCTCCCTTTCTTATGCTCCTTGCTAGGCATCCTCTCTATTAACCACTGCCAGTTCAGGATCCCAGGGGAAAGAGACCTGGGGTCTGACCCAGCACAATTGTGCTTCTGTTCCTGGCACTGACCTGAGCTCTCCTTCCTTGCCTGAAAGGCCAGGAGCTGGGAACATTCCCATTACTGGACACTGGGATGACAACAAGGAGGTGTGCTCACAGCACAGAATTTGAATGAATCTAGAGAGGATCTCTGCTTTTTATTTTTCCCGTTTCTTATCTTATAAGAGACTTTTGGTAAAACTCTAACTCAGCCATGCTGCACCCTGCTAGTTGCAGTTGGCAGCACCATATACACCTGTGTTCAGGTTAATATTCTTCTGAGAGGTGTTACTATATCCATTGGGATGGGAGGAATCCTCTTTCCAAGCCTCAAAACCACAGCTTGTGGTCACTGTGAGAGGCCCTGCAGACCCCACTCCGTCCAACCCAAGAAGCCCACAAACTGATCTGTCTCCCTGTAGAGTTTTCAGGTGTCCATGCCACCACAGGAAAGAGGAAAGGGAATGTGGGGACACTCTTGTCAATTGGTATCCCTCAGGTCTTGCATCCTCACCTACTGGCTCAGTCTCTCCTAGGGCTGCACAGGACCAGAGGCTGCAGTCTTTGACAGAGTCTACTCTTCCCAAGTAGACTCCTGCCTCCTCCCCCTACACGCAGCAAACCTTGACCATCTCAGCTATAGAAATACACCCACTGGCTGTCATCTGCTCTTTGAAAGTGCTCACACTGATAGGGCAGCATGCATCTCTTAGTTTACAAAGAGCTGCCAGCCAGCCATTCTCCTTCAGCAAAATCAAACGGAGTGTTGCTGTGTTTCTCATTAAGCCCCTATTATTCACGCTATTGTAGTATTTCCAGTTTTAAAGCACACAGACGAGAGACAGCTGAACTGCTCCCGCAACTGTTTGTTTGTTAAGAGGATTTGATCCATGGTGGGATACTTTCAAGTCGCACACAGAGAAGAAGGTATCCTGGTAACAGTGCCATCCTCTGAGCCACTTGCTTGACTGGATCTTCCACCACCTCGGAACAATGCACACGGTCTCATCCCCACCTAAATGTAAACTGCAGATTATGTTTTCTTCTCCTGACTCTCGGAGATAAGGTGTGAGACAATGCAGCCATACAAAGCCGTTCCGCTATTAAACTGATCCTGTGGTTACAAGCCCTGCTATCGCTGCTCCTCCTTTCAGCAGCGCTCACAGAACAGAGCAGGCAGACGCACAGATCTAAGGCAGCCTGTCCAGTTGCCAGAGAGCTGGGAAAGGCCACTGCAACACTCCATTACCACCTTTACCCATCGCTCTCAGCCAGGCAGTTTTCATCTTTCCCTTTCTTCCCAGTGACACTCCTGCAGCCATAATGCTGCACCCCGTAGACGTGATTTGTTTCTTGACCCAGCCTCTCTCAAAGCTCTCCGACCAGATCCTGAAGTACTTACTCAGCATCTACTCCCTCCAAATGGGATTAGCCTGCATCAGGCTCAGCAATATCTAGGGATCTGTTGATGCTAATTTATCTCTCACAGGTGCTTAGCTAGAGCTGGGAGGGGAATAACAGGGAGATGGACAGTCAGGGCTTTTGTTTGATAAAATATTGAGTAAAACACCATGAAGAGCCGCCAGAATTTGGCCTATCATGGTTTGAGACCCACGTAAACACTGTGACAAAACTCATGCATTGGCCGGACTGCTTTAGAGTCCAGCCCCATTTGGTCCCTGTCTCTTCAAGCCAGACTCAGGTCACCCATATTTGAGTATTTGAAAGAGGCTGCAATGATACAGGGCACCCACATCTCCATCCTCATTCACGAATCTGAGGAACGCTGAGAAGGAAAATGAACCCTGCTGGTTCTGTACAGCAAAGAGCCATCCCCATTTCCCCAGAGTGAGGACCCAATGGCCACAAGAAAAGATTCTTCTACAGCTGCATTGGATGATACTTGCCTAATGGATGCACAAGGCAGTGGTAACCCCAGGCTGTTCCTCTAGCTACATGCCCTGACATTACAGCTACCAGACACTCCTGCTCTGTGTGCAGGACTTGTGGTCTGTCACAGGCACCTGGGCTCAGTGTGGTGACAGTCCTGAACAGAAGTGAGCCCATGGCTTCAGCTCCACAAAGTGGAAGGTCAGACTGAGCCACTGGTTATACTGGATGCGTGACTCAGCTGCCTGCAAAATCTCAGTGGCTGAAAATGGGATCCAGGCTTTGTTTTTTACCATCCCGCTGGAGAGCAATAATTCTGTCTGAGGAAAAGCATGTGCTAAACTTGCCGTGCACTGCTGGGAGAATGGTGCATAAGAGGAAAACACTTCTACCCACAGCAGGTAAGGAACAGTGCCAGCATCGTACTATCAGTCGCAGACAACGGGTGGTGGGCAAAATTGCTGCCGCCTTCTAGATTCGTAAAAAAACCTCCTCTGGGTCCAACAGCAGACCGATAGAAAACACAGCCCACAGAAGCAGTCCCAGACAGATAGCGTGTTTTGAATCACTGTTAATCTTGACAACCTTTTGCAGCGTTTAAAGAGTTTGCCCAGGGAAAAAAAGCTTCCCAAAATGCCTGGATGCAAGGAGCGGTCCCGGCAGCATCCGCTCCTCTCTTTGTCTTTTCCATCGAGCATCTCCCGGCAGAACAAATCCGGGAGGAGGAGGTGCCTCCGAGAGCAGAGGCAGCCAGGGCTGCCCAGCCGCTGGGGAGGCGGGTGCTGGGGCAGGGACCAGAGCAAATAAAATTCCCCCCGGGGGCTGCTCCTCCGGGAGCGCCGGGAACCACCAGCGGCGGAGCACGGGGAGCCGGGGCGGGGCCGGCCGGGCGGGGCAGCCCGGACCCCCGCCTCCCTCCGCGCCTCCCCCGGCCCAGAGCCAGGTTCTCGCCCGGTCCGGAGCGCGGCAACGGCGGCATCGTGGCCATGGGCTCCCGGCTGAGCCGGCAGAGCAGCCTGGAGGAGGAGAACCCCGAGGAGCCCTGTGCCGGGAGGCTGGAGGGCGGCCGGGGAGACTTCCACCTCTCCTCCCTGCTCCTCCACCCGCAGAAGCTGCCCGGGGTGCTGCGGAAAGCTTCGCCGGCGCCCTACGTGCGGCGGGTGGGGTGGCTGCGGGAGATCCAGGCCANCCCCTCCCTTGGCGGTGCGGGCCGGGCTCTTTGTGCTGCTTTTCGCCGCTCCGCTCCGCGCCCCGGTGGTGCGGGAGCCGCCTCGCTCGGTCCCCGCCGCGGCAGGCGGGAGGTGACACCCGCCCTGGCTCACTGCCACCTCCCTTTGTCCCCCCCCGGGCGAGGGGCACCTGGCCCGACTGCCTGGGGACAGGGTCAGAGGAGCTGGGAGGGGGGATGGAAGGAGGGCTGTGCTGCGCGCAGGAAAAGGGGTGTCCAAGCCTCAGCTGTCCCCCATCCACACCCCTCCATCTCAGCCCCAGGATTGATGCCCCCCAGAGAAAAGCCACTGCCATCCGACTGCCACCACATCCCATTATGCCCACCCGGCCAGGCTGGCCAAGATCTGTCTTTGGGAGAACCCAAAATGTTTTTTGGAGATGATCGGTGGGACAGTCTAGGCTGAGAGGAGTGGTAAAGAGGTCAGTGTATCAGTGGGAGCTTGTTTCTGTCTGCAGCCATTCAGGAACAGAAAAGCCAGTGTGCAGACAGGGTGGTGCCAAACTGATGCTGAGGACAGAGCCCTGCTGCTGGAACAGAGCCATCTCCTCCATCACTCAATGCTACCACCACTTTCCAGGCAAACTCAGCTCCCCCAAACTGCAGGCAGCTCTGCAATCAGTAACACAGGAGACAAATCCTCCCTCTGATTTGGACATAAAACACCATCAGTTCTTAGCTTATCATGTTGCTTCATTAGATGATGACCTACATCTTGGGAACATACTGAGTTTCTCGACATAGTGGCAAGTAACCTTTGGGTGTGAGTACCTTGGAGCAGGGACTGGGCTTGCTGGGATGCCTGTAAGCCATACTACCAGCTGCAGGGAGCTGCATTAACAGCCCTGTCTCTGCTCTCAATGTCCTGGGCTTTACAACACATCCAACGGTGGTGGTCAATGCCCTGGGCTACCAGCACGTTGCACCACTCATGAGTAAGAATTTACAGGACCAAAAATTACATGTCTGCTTTTCCTATCCACTGCCTTAGCATTCACATGAGGATTGTTACCAGCACTGCAAATGCTCTTTTTCCCACACGTGTAGACAGGTAAACCCCCAGCAGAAAGCCTGTATGTGTGCACTGGTATGGCAGAAAAGGGCTGAATAAGATTTCAAAGACAGTTTTGGAAAGGCATTATTACAAGAAGCTTGTGAAGAGAGGCAACCACTCACTTCATGAACACGGTGATGTAACATGAACAGACTTTTGTAGGGTATGCCAGAGGCCAGAACTACAGAATGTCATTTTCTATAGTGGTCAGCACCTCTCCTTGAGATTGAAGCGCTGAAGTCCCCCACATACCTTGGAGGTCTCCAAAAGGTCCATAGTTTGAATGCTAAGTCACAGGGCCATCTGGAAAGGAGGGTCATTTCTAAGCCCTCCTGTCAGTGCAGCCTGCCAGCTCCTCTCAGGATCAGCTCTGCACCCGGCTTCCCCACATCTGCACTGAGAATTGTCCAGAACACTCACATTTTGTCCACTGCCTTTCCAGTTCCCCTTATTATTTCTGGTCCACATCTCTGCCTGTCCATGTGGAAACAGTGACCCTCTGTTCATCTGCTCACAACAGAGCAGTAGGACATGCATCCTGTAGTCACAATGCAGCCTTCTTCCACCAAGTAAGATGGGAACCCATCCAACACAACCCCAAAGCCTCTGGTTTATTGTGTGCTCAGAGATTTCAGAGACAGAGGGCTACACCACTAACACTGTACCACACACCCTTCAACAACTAAACACAATTGTCCGCCAGTTTGGGGTCACATAATCAGAACCAGTCCTCCTCACAGGTCTGATGTCAGCTTCAAAGAATACTATGATCAGCCTTTTTTCGCACTTGCAAGTTTCCCTTACTCAACTAAATTCAGCCCTTAGCTTGTCCCCCAGCAGCATGTCCTTCCTTACACAGACCGGCTTACCTTGGCAGTAACGCACTCTCAGGAGTCACAGATTAATGTGTCCCAGGTGAGGGTCTGTTTGTTACCTGTAAAAAGAGAGACACTGTGTTCACTCTAGTGGACAGCGAGGATGTTTAACACCATACCTCGTCACTGTGCCTTGGACCAGGGTGCAAACACCCCAGAGAAAGCAAAGCAATGGTGGGAGTGGAATCACAGCCTCCCCAAACGAGCAGACATGCTCAGCCAGGAGGACACAGGCTCCCGATGCATGCCGCCTGCTGCTCCCAGCAGACACAGACCTTGCCCAGCCCTGCAGATGAATCCCGCAAATGTAATTGTATCTGCCACTGTTTTTTTTGAGCTGTGGACTGCTCCTAGGATGTTGAAAGGGTGTAATAATGTAAAGAAAGCAAGCCAGCCAGAAGCACATCCGCTAAGAGAGATGTGAGATCCCAGAATTTTAGAAGAGTACACAGAGAACAACTGCAAACCACAGGTGTACACTCACACAGACTTGCATTGTACAGGAACACTCAGTGTTGCACACTGTCCACTGATCCACAGACATTGCACATCATCTTACCAGTCTCAGAAACAGCCACCTGCCAAAGACAGACCAGCTTTCCTGCTGGTCTAAGTGGGCATCACTCAGCTGAAACCAGGGGAAACAATAGACTTACACCAGCAAAGAGTCTAGTACAATCTGATTTTCCTGTGCTGAGACAATGGCCAAGTGTCAGTCATTTTTAAGATAACAGGGCTAAGCCAACTGAACTGGCAAGATTTATAATATTCTGCTGTCTGCAGCCACTCTTTAGGTGGTACAAAATTTTCCAAGAAATGAGGAGAGGGAAACCAGTAAGATGAACCAGAAAATGCCCCTGGACTAAGAATTTATGAACTATCAATATGAAGTGAGTATTTACAGCTATATTATTTATAAAACCCTCACAGGCAGGATTTATAATGGGAAAGCAGATTCATCTTAATGGTATAGCTCCAGTTGTGGGAGTTTAATTACTGCTATGACATCCACTGCTGTGTGCCGAGCCATGCCATCCTCTCAGCAGCTCTCTTCATCTGTGCCTATTACACTTGGTGTAGGAGGCTCCTTTTCCCTGAAGCCTTACAGTTAAGGCAGACATTGGCACGATGCCTTGGTACGCTTCTGGCCCATGTCCAGTTGTGTCTGTCTGTCCTTCAGGACTGATCCACTGCTTGGGTCCTTGGTTGCTTACAGTTATCATCCGNCCCCCAGCTCTGTGGTACCTCCTGATGGTAGTAATTGACATATATTAGATCTTAGCTTTCCCCTTAGCAAGAGACAGCTCAGTTCTTTGCAGTATCGCCCATCTGGCCCCTGGAGAGGCTTTTTGTTCCCAAGGATGCTGAGGTTTCTTCCAGCATGTCCAAGGTGCCCCACATCCTGGTCCACGTTGCATGGATCACAGATGTTCCCCTAGCTCACATGGTGGAAGATGGGAAGGGGACTCCCCACAACCATTGTGTAGAGCTACCCATAGATGTACCATTACAGCCAAAAGACAACACTGCCTGAGCTTAGCCTGAGCACAAACTCATACTGATGGGCAGGACTTTAGTCAGCCAGGTGCCACCAGGGTGTATGGCAGTATCTGAGTACCTGAGAAAGTTGATTCTTCCAGAAAAGCCGAGATTGGAGAAGCTGGTTTAGAGCCAGCCTTCCTGCTTGGCTCCTTCATCAGATTCACACATAGAAGCTGACAGAACTGTAAGTTTCCCTCGAGCTAATTCTCTCTGGAGAGAAATGATACCACTCTCACCTTCCTGTGGTAGGTGGAAACAAGGCGGTCAGTCCCTAAGCTGGCTAGCTCAACACAGCCAGAGAGCTGAATGCGATGCAATCCACATCCCCCATCACAGTAATACTGGGTCAGACACAGCTGCTTCATCTTTCCTGTATTGAGCAACCATCTGGCACCTCATGGGATTTACTTTCTGGTTTCTAAACACCTCATGGTCATAGCTCCCAGGGAGCCTGTGTATTTCACTGACTGTGGTTTTCCTGTAGGATCTGGGACTCGAAGGAACGTTCCTCAATGAAGTGCTCTACAAAAATGCGACTTTCCTCAACTTGGTGGATCCCATCTCCCATGATTTGCTGATGAGCCTCGCTAGAGATCTGCAGTGTCCCAAAAAGGTGAACCCTTCCTCAGCTCAGTGGACGTTTTGCAACATAGTACTGATGCAAAGAGAGCCCTAATGGGGTGACTGGTGCTGGGTGGTGGTCTGCAATCCTTCAAAACCAGACAGTGTACGCCCTTGGAGTGGTAGCATATAGAACATTGTGCATATTTCTGTAGAAAACAGTTCAGAACACAAATGCAGCTGAAGGAGGGGGTGGTTATGCACACGAAATAAGGACTTTTTGCTTCAGTAGTAAACTTGGTGACAGGGTACAGGCGAGAAAAATATATGGGGTGGATGGTGATGCTATGTTCACTGGTATGCCCTAGATGTTCAAAGCAGCTAGCTTATGGGGCTGCAGAGGGGAACAGATCTCTGCACCTCTGCCCAGGCTAGTGCCTCTGCAGGAGGAGGATAAGAACCTCTCTCTTCCCAGGCCCTTTGCCACATGAAACTACCCTAACCCAGCATTACACCTCCTCTATAACCTCCCAGATCTCTGAGTACAGAATGGTGCTGTAGGAATATATTGCAACTCAGGGTTCAAGAAGCAAATGTGTTATGCACCCAGTATCCCTGCACTGCTCTGGCACTTTCCTGCAGAGAACAGGGAGAGAAGAGACAAAAGAGGCAAGGCTGAGTGCAGACAAACATCCCAGATACCACAGACCCAGTGCAACACGAGCATCTACTTCTGTTACTCTTTGGCACCACAAACACTTGGATTTGCAATACATCCACTTGCTCATCAGGCTTGGCAAGTGTCATATTTGCTTTATAAGAGCAACAGAGTGAATTTCTTTATTCAAAGAGAGATATTAAGTACCCACAGCTCGGAGCAAACAGCGGTGCCCTGGGGAATACACTGAATGCCTGGTGTAGATAGTGGCATTTCTAACCTTATTCTGCCATCTCCTGAGGCTCGCTGATAACAATTAAGCAGTCAGGTCTCAATAGCCAAGCTACATCTAGCCAAAGTTTAATCATCATCAAGCTGCAATGCAGCCTGAAAAATGTTATTTTCAAGTATAATTTTTGTGGAAATTTTATGAGCATCTAAAAAGGAAGGGGTGGGGTTGCAGCAGCTGTACCTCTTAGCCATACTTCACTTGACCTCATCTCCAGCTATTCTACCGGACCATCTCCAATCTCACACTGTGCAGTGCCCTTCAGGGGAGGCACCATGGGGGGATGTTACCCTACTCCAGTACCCAGATGCCTAGCAGATAACACACTACAATTCTTATATACCATCCCCTCCTCTATTTTCATGTCTTATAGATACACATGCTTATCTGCACTTATACACGTAGCATTGTATAGATAAGATTTTCCCCATTCCTAAGGAAGATGCTGAGCACCTCAGCTGCCCCTCAGAGCTAATAGGAGTTTATTAAGGGGTCGGAGAGACTCAGCACCCTTCCCAGCACAAACATCGACAGACCACGTCCCCTCTCCAACCCTGGCTGAGCACCTGGTGGGTGTTAACTGCATTACAGGCAAGCAGGGTGAGTGCAATTCCCAGTCTGTCAGTGGAAATTAAATCAGTGAGGACACAGAAAGGAACAGGAGGGTAATTCTCAGTTGTGAGCCAACAAATGCCTGCAGAGCTTTATGCCAGCTTCTGTGCTGAAGCCTGGTGTGCACGTGCACCCACTTGGAAAGGTTTGCTCTTGTAGGTGACAGCAGGGTGCCAGTTGCAGCCTTGCCAGACAGTAGTTGTCTAGAACAAGGCATCTAAGCCAAGGGTAAGGGCCAGTCCCCGTAGGGTTCCTAGGGGAGCTGGGACAGGGATCAGGGGGTGCTCAGCTGAGCACTGAGGCTGGGATCCCTCTCCACTTGGCACAGCAGAACGGACACATGCTGGCAGCGCATCCCTGGGTAGTTCAGCTGGTTCAGTGACTGCTTAGGAAAATCACAGTGCAGCTGTTGGCCCACAGTACAGCAATTTAACTGCTTGCAATAAAGAATAAATTAGCATATTCCCCAACAGCTTTACTATGTGTTTACCTATCAAATCCCTAAATGCACCTGTTGCACCACAGCTGGAGGATTGAGAATGCAGGTGTCTGTCAGCATTTGGAAAATATGAGAGGGCAAAAATCCCAGCCTTCAGCAGCTGCCATTTGCCATTCTGCTTCACCAGAGGAAGAGAGGTACTGGTTCAAAGTCATGGCAATAGAGAATTCATGGTGCAAACATAAACCCAGGAAAGCAGCAACCATCTTGGTACCATCTTTTCCTGATGAGTTACTGCAGGGGCTGGAGGGAACTGCTGGCATTGGGAAGCTCCCAAACTCAAGCCTCCAGGAGCAGAATGGACTGCAAGGAAGTAAGATGGAATAAGAACTCGCTGGTTCCCTGTCCCAGCATCTCCCAGGTGGAGCATGGAAAGGAATAGAGTCAAGGTGCTTCTGCAGGAGGAGGAAGGATGTCCCAGGGCGAATCTCTCCCAGCAAGAAGCACCTGGGGGATGGGACAAGAGTGCTGACTGCTGAACTTTCCCCAGGAGGGGAACACACAATTAGTCCAAAGACAGTGTGCAGTTAGAGTTTGCAAAGCATGGCAGCAAGATAATTGATAGAAATTTAGCATAGTCCTGTAGCACGACTTGGCAGCTTGTCTACCCAGCTGGGGATGGGTGCTGCTGAGGATACCGCAGTGAGGAGCCAAGGCAGTCATGCTGTCCCTGCACTGGGCTTTTTTGAAAGCAGAGATCTTTTGAAGAAAAGAGCATATAGGGTCTCTGCACAGAGCCCTTCTTGCATTGTCAGCCGCCCCTGCCTTCCTGGGTGTTGCCTGGCCTGGAGCTGGACCCCCTGCTACAGCTCTAGAAAATAACACCCTCTTCTGAGCTCCCCTTGTTCCTTGGTAGGGTGTGAAAAGGTATCCCTACTCTGGGCAGGAACATGCTGGCTGAGCTGTGGTCCTTCCTGACAGTGCAGAGCTACTGCTTCTCCTCCACCCCAGGAGGAGATGGCATGTGGCAGAGAGGCATCTCAGGCCTTCTCACCATTCCTCTTTCATCCTGTCTTCTTCTCCTCCCCTATATATATTCCCCTGCTCCACTACCATCTCTGATCCTTTCCCATCTTCCTATGTCTTCCCCCTTGATTCCTGTTCTACTGTAGTGCACTCAGAGGCTAAGCTGTCCCTTTGCCTTCAGGAATATGATCCCTGGAAATCCTCGGACAGGATCTGCAGGCAGCTGATTTACCACCTAACTCCCCACTCAAAATGGCACCGGCACGGCATGCCCCGGAGGAAGTCTCAAGTGTGGTAAGGAGTCTGTTGGGAATGGCATGGATGGGTACAGAGGGGGATCTGCCAGGAGAAGCTGTGCTGCAGCCAAGCACCATCCCAGTCTGCCACTACAGGCCTTCTCAGGCAAGGGCAGGGCTGAAAACCTGCATGGCAGCCTCTGCTCAGCCTCTTAGAAAACCTCAGCCAAACAGCACAGGGTCAGTGCCAACCCCCATTCCGGTTTGCTATTTATTCCTTTTTATGTAGTCTTTACAGTTCCTTAACCTTTCTCTAGTGCATCAAAATAATTCTACCAATTGCACAGCACAGACGACCCTCCTGGCAGGGTTTGCAGGGTGTTTGGCCCCAGGAGCATGGCCAAAGCTGGCAGCCTTGCAGATACACACCCCTATGTGCTGAGCTGAGCCGGCCTCCAGCTCTGCACCCCACTTTGTCCTTGTTTATCCCAATAAAAATTCCCTGCCTGTGGGGAAGGTCTCCCAGACCTCATCACCCCATTCCGTAGGAACCACTTTGGGGTGGTTGACAGGGAGGTGACCATCCTTACCGACCTCCCACTTCTCTGCCAGGACCAGGCACGATGCAGAACCTTACACACAGGGAACCCAACTCAAGGCACATTGGCTATAGACAACTACTGGATGGCAGCTGCTTTCCACTACCACAAACGTATTCAGACACCCACACTTTCTCTCCTTGACACTTGCTGGCTTTTCTAACCAGATAAGGAGCAATCCCTAGTTTTAAATCCACCCCTTCTCTCCTCATTTTCTTCAACCAAAGCCTGTTCCTGTGACACAGATCACCAAAGCTGAAGAAAAGACAGAGAAGTGACTAAGAAAAGAGGAGCTCATGTCCACCCCATTATCTTCATAGGAATAAATACAGGATTGGGACAAATGAAATGCAAAATTGGCAGCACTCTGAGAACGGCCTTGTGCTTTTCTAAGACTTTCAGAGTCTTAGATGCACGTGCCTGCAACTTAAAATCCCCCATGGGAATTGACATTTCCATCGTACCTTTCATTCTGACTCAGAGGCAGATCCCCAGTGCATCGTAAGGAATAAAATCCCTAACACCATGATTTCCAGACCATCTGCCTCTCATATCTATAGCCCCACTTTGCCACTGAATCCGAGTGCTCTGTGAGTTTCAGTGCTCTCATCCCCAGTGCCCCACAGGGCAGGACTCTTCATGCCAATTTGCGGGTGGGAACCACAGAACAGAACAAGACCAAGGGACCAGAGCTGAGCGAGTCCTTTTCCAGACATACTTAGTTAGATGACATTTTGCCTATGGGATCCTGTAGAGCACTGGAGATGCAGGATTTAGAGAGCAGGCCTGACCTCATCCCCGTCCCCACCCAAGACAGAGAGGTTTAGAGATAAGAAGTGCTGGAGACAGGGCTCCATAGAGCTCTACAGAGTGTGTCGGTCCCCATTCCTTTCCAAGCTCCCTTTTGCTGAAACTCGGCCTGATTCTCGTTTTCCAAGTAAAAAATCCCTCCATGCCACAACTAACTCAACCCTCTGCCTCCATACTCCTGTTTGCGGACAGAATCAACCTCTTCTCCAGGTTGGAGAGTCAAACTGGAGATGTTCCCTCTGATTGCACAGCCCAGGGAAAGCAGAAGACTGCCTGCTGCAAATTCATCACTTACAACACAAATTGGATGTCTGTGGCCACAGGAAGAGCTCTGGACCCCATGAGCCCAAATCCCATGCAGAGGGGTCACGTCCTTAGTATTGGCCAGGTACAGAGCATCTGAGAGCACAAGCAGGGAGAGGGCAACAAGGCAATGTGCGATGGAGGGAAATACATGTCTAAAATGGGTAGCCCTGCCTGGCAGCCAGGCCCAGATGCAAGGTGTTACATAAGACACAAAATAATTTTGATTAAATATTAAACAGCAAGGCTTCCTCTTTTAAGACTGGAAAGGAACTGGTATGCAGTTTGCGGCACAAGGCGCCTGCAGAGTTGGCATCCAAGGCCGCTGCAAGAAAATGGATTTTGCCAGTAGCAGGAAGGCAAGAAATAGCTGCTTCATTTGAAGACACCAGGGCCTAATTTTGTCCAGCAAGACTGTTTTTACCTGATCCAAATTCTCCACTTCCCTTTGTCTGCTACTGGGAGTATTTTACCATAATATCTGTTTCTGAACCTGTGCCCTTGGCTTGTACCCTTCCTGCCATCAAGGACCTGTAAAAAGCATGGGTGTAGCAGCAATACTTTGAAGGCATTTCTAAAGCCTAGTGGGGATTTGGGCAGCAGAGAGGAATCAGTGTGTGGAAACCACATTCAGGCACTGAATTCTCCTCTCGCATTTGTGGTCTCCTGGGCTTTGGCTTCCGGCTTTCACAGAGCTGATGCAGGACTCCCTTCTCTTCTGAAAGGCGATTTCTGCTTTCTGGCAGCATGTCAGATGGGTCTAGGAGATAATTAACAAGCCCAGCCATACAGAGAGCTTAGAGCATCTGCCAGGTTTTAATTACATTTGGGCTGTTATGGAGATGCTGTATGGGAGATGGAAAGGACCTGCAATACTGGTACTGGATCATGCATCAGGTGTTTCTCCCCACTGCCAAACAGCAAACCATCATGTCAGAAACAAACTAACTAGTTACATCCCCATCTACTCTCAGTCAGAACCAAAACATCCAGCACGTGCAAACACCTAGGCCACCCATGAACTGACAAAGCAGAAAGGGTAAGGTACATTTCTTAAGCATTCCTATTTCAATACACAGGCCAGAACAGAAACGTGGAAGGGGGAAGCTGATTGCAGCACAGTGGACTCAGCAGCAGAAGGGAGTAAGAGAGATCCAGCCCAGACTGCATCTGGGTCTCTCTGCTTGATTAAACTGTCAAAGGTGATGCTGGAAGGCAGTTTGCCCTCCATGCCTGGGGTTCTGGACAGTGGCTATCTGCCTCGTACAATGAAGGGTTAGCAGTGTCTCGGCTGTGCAGTCACCCAAAGAGACAACTTCAGCTGCCCGGGTGATACTCAGACAAGTTTGCCACACTGACAACAAGGGGTTCAATTCTCCTTCCCTGCAAAATCCTGTCTCAGGTCTGCAGCTTTCAGCCAACAGCCTGCACCCCCTTGCAACTGATCCTTCTTGGATTGACTCTCTAACCAAACAGGAGAGGCGAGCTCTTGGGGGACTTAAAACCTCAAAAGCTGGAGGATAAGATTTCTGCAGCAGGGACCAGCACGATTTTACTGCACAATTTTCAGTCCCTTACATCCTAATGAAAATTCAGTTTTAGCACCATTTTGCAGTTGTATAGGTCACTCACACTTAATGATCAGAATACATCAGAGAGTGTTTTATAACTCCAGCTTCACTTCCTTGTTAAATTGACATTTATAGTGTAAAGAGTAATGGATTAAGAAATGCTCTTCTACACAGACATAGGTTTTTTGGGCTACCAACACCACTTCTGTGGAACTGACAGGTGCAGAATTTTTGGATATTATTAATTCTTGTTTTCAGAAATACTGAGGCCTCCTGCAATGCTGAATCAAGGAAAACTGCATGTGCTAGTGCAAGTGCCACCATATACCTCCAGAACAGGGCTGGACTCATAGGGTATTACTTTCTGAGCGCAAGACACCCTGAACTACAATTCAGAGCGGAGACAGAGAAGGGTATCAGGTGAAGACAGCCTTTTCCTGGAGAGCTGGATCACAGGCTGGTACTGCAATCAAGAAGCTGTGGATTACAATTGAGCTCTCTTGGCAAAGCCATGTCAGGGAACCTCATGTATCTTCCAATTGCATCATCCCCAGAGCTGGCTACTTCAGTGTTAACTACTTCCTTTCTTGAGAGCAAAGGATCAAACCTGAATCCACAAAGCATGTAGACAGTAAACACAGAATGATCTTTACAATCACGGAGTTGCTCTCACAGAAAAAAAAAAAAAAANCCTAGGATGTTGAAAGGGTGTAATAATGTAAAGAAAGCAAGCCAGCCAGAAGCACATCCGCTAAGAGAGATGTGAGATCCCAGAATTTTAGAAGAGTACACAGAGAACAACTGCAAACCACAGGTGTACACTCACACAGACTTGCATTGTACAGGAACACTCAGTGTTGCACACTGTCCACTGATCCACAGACATTGCACATCATCTTACCAGTCTCAGAAACAGCCACCTGCCAAAGACAGACCAGCTTTCCTGCTGGTCTAAGTGGGCATCACTCAGCTGAAACCAGGGGAAACAATAGACTTACACCAGCAAAGAGTCTAGTACAATCTGATTTTCCTGTGCTGAGACAATGGCCAAGTGTCAGTCATTTTTAAGATAACAGGGCTAAGCCAACTGAACTGGCAAGATTTATAATATTCTGCTGTCTGCAGCCACTCTTTAGGTGGTACAAAATTTTCCAAGAAATGAGGAGAGGGAAACCAGTAAGATGAACCAGAAAATGCCCCTGGACTAAGAATTTATGAACTATCAATATGAAGTGAGTATTTACAGCTATATTATTTATAAAACCCTCACAGGCAGGATTTATAATGGGAAAGCAGATTCATCTTAATGGTATAGCTCCAGTTGGGGGAGTTTAATTACTGCTATGACATCCACTGCTGTGTGCCGAGCCATGCCATCCTCTCAGCAGCTCTCTTCATCTGTGCCTATTACACTTGGTGTAGGAGGCTCCTTTTCCCTGAAGCCTTACAGTTAAGGCAGACATTGGCACGATGCCTTGGTACGCTTCTGGCCCATGTCCAGTTGTGTCTGTCTGTCCTTCAGGACTGATCCACTGCTTGGGTCCTTGGTTGCTTACAGTTATCATCCGTGTACGTACAGTGATGGGGCTGTAAAGCATTCTATTTATTCTCCCTTTCTGCACCAGATCTATAGCCAGGGTCTCTTTGGTGTTGTGCTCTCTGCTCGATCCAAGCATATCCAGAGCAGAAAAGAGTGGATGCAGGACTGGCTTTGATTGCTGCTTAGGGTTAAGACCCCACACCTCTGCCACCTATGGCTCCATCGCTGCTGCTGATGTATGCGTGTACACCCAGCTGTTGTTTTTCCTCCCTCTTTTTTTTTTNTTTCACAGTGACTGGTTCTGGAAGAGCAAAGGCAGTTGTGTGTATGGAGTTAACAGCTCCCAGACTGCATGCATCTGGGCTTTCCTGTTCACAAGTTTCACCACAGTTTTACTTTGCTCATCTGAGTGAATTTCATCTTGGCTAACCCAAAACTGGGTGGAGAAGAGTATTCCTTCTGGGCTTATTGCTCTGTTTCTCAGTTATTGATGTGCATTGCTCAGACATTGCGGTATTAGGCACACTTCTAAATTACAATGACAGCACTTGTGTCTAGAAGACTGCAAGGAAACAGTTCTAAAGGGCTTTGGATCTTTTTTTGTTTTCTTCCCTTGAAAACATCACTCAGGGCTGCGGATGACAGCTCTGGCAGATTAGATCCTAGCCTTCACATGGCATGAGGTGAATATTAACTACAGCTTCATGTCACCCTTATGCAACAGGGTAAATAAGCACCATCATTCCTGCTTTAGAGCTCGGAAAGCCAAGTTAGACAATACCAGTCAGTTAACTAAAGCCACATGGTAGCAGACATACGGGAGTACAGGAACTGCCCCACACACTGTTTTAAAGAAGCTGCTGCTCACAGACATGTCAGCTGGACAGATATGAGCTGGAGAGAGGCAGGAAATGTCTCCTCATCTGACAGTGCAGAGAGTTCCAAACGCTACCCATGATCGGGGTTCCCAGCAGCACTGAGAGGCAGGTACATCTGCTAGGGTTGTTGGAGGTAGCAGAAAGGCTCATCCAGCAGCGTGGCACTGCCCTGTCACAGATCAGAAGAAAGAGTCCAAGACTAACAGGCAGGAGAAACAGAACACTTTGACAGAGAGAGAATGAAATAATGGAGGCAAAAAAGGAATCAGCAGAGACCTTGTGCCTTTATGACTCTTACACAGCTGAAGGTCTGACAGGGACATCCCTGCTCGTTGCAGGGCCGTTGGACTAGATGACCTTTAAAGGTCCCTTCTGTGGAATAACCACTAAAATTGGCTAAAACTGCAAAAAGTACAGCACTCATCACAAATAGCAGAAGAGGCCCTGTGGGGAGCACAGCTGCAGCTGGCATGAGCTACAGGTGATATTCAGTATTGTTTCAAGCAGCGGTATTGTTCCAACACCTGCAGGAGTGGTAGAACACAAGGGGGTTTATTTTCTGCCAAAACCACCTCGCCCCTTTCACGCAACACCTTCCAACCCAAACTATTCTATGACATAGGCTGATAACATGGTATTTACAGTGAGGAGGTACCATTATTCCCTGCTTTGCTGGGATAGATCTAAATAACAAGGGGGAAAAGCTAGAGGTCTTGAATGGATCACACGGCAGCAGGAGGAAGACCAAGGGTTCACAGCTGTCTTGAACACACCTGCAAGGACAGAGTGGAGATGACAGCAGAGCCAGGAGGAACAGGAGAGGCACTCAGCTGCATCAACACCTACAGATATCCATGTCCCACCCCAGTTGCAGTGGGAGAGTGGTAGGAGAAAGGCTTCCCTTGCACGCCCTTCCCACCACAGTGAGGGAGCTCCCCACAGCTGATCAAAAGAGCTTGGGTACATGAATGGAAATGTGACTAAGGGACTTAATCATGGAAGTAGCCTCTTTGTGCGCTGCGTCCACCTTCACAGAGATGCTGGGCCTAGACTCAGAACAGCTCAGGCCGGGTTAGTCTAGGTCAGTGCTTTTGAGGCTTCTCTTTGCTTTTTCATGTCTCGCTAGAGGCAGCTAAAGCCAGCCATGCACAGCAGTACCCTTTGCCACAGGGAAACAAAGCAGATTATGCTAAGTAGGCGATTAAAAAGCCCAGAATCCATCCCCTAAATCACTGCTTAAAGCAGAGAAGCCATCCAGATGCACCTGTCCCTAGGTTCTATGCAAGGAAGAGCAGCCAAGAGATACCTGACTTGTGGCTAATTAACCACTATTGGCAGTACCTGTTAACGAAGGAGGGGATGCACAGTGATGGGAGTCTCTGGCATCAGGAAAAAATTATATGTGGAGGCAAACTAAATGTAAAAATAAGAAGAGGGGAGGAAGCTGCTAATTGCCTGGGGAGAGAGGCAGACAGGCAAGGAGTAGGAAGCATCCCTCGTTACTGAAATCCTATCTGACTCCTACCATCTCCCAGCCTCTCTCCGTACCATGGAAGACAAGGAAGTGAGGCTGGGACTCCAGGAACCTGAACATTCTTGGGCTGATCAAGCTCCTCCAAACCCCACAAAGATAGCAAGAGGCCAAGCACTGCTGTGGCTGCTGCAAGTCCCACCACAGCAGCAGTCAGAACACCTCTTCCCTGCAGCCACCGAAGAATTTAGCTGATAAGCAAGAAATTGAAGGGATTCAGTACCAATAGAAAAAAAAAAATAAATGTGCTGATCTCCCTCAGCTTCATGGACTCAAAGAAGGACCTGGAAGAGGGCCTAAGGGTTAGGTCCCAGGGAAAAACAACTAGCAATTCATTTCAGGACCCCTAATTGTTTTATTTCAAGACAGCTCTGAATTTGCTTATGTTAGCTGAGTACCCAGGAGGCAAGAACAGTGACTGAACCTTGTGTGGGGAGAGGAAGATTTTTATCCCAGAAAAAACCTAAGGGAGGCACAAGATGGTTTCATCCCTTTCCTAGTCCACATTTCTGCTTGAGAGACAGAGCTCTTTCTTCTAACACTTGCAGGTCCCTCAGACCTCTATGCTGTCTGCGCTGATCCTGGGTGGATCTCACATGGCCAGGCTCACGGTGCAGCCTGGGGACTGCTGCTGAAGAGTAGAGTTGGCACCTAGGGAAGGGATAATTGGCAGTGACAGTGGAAGGAAGACTGTCTGCATGTCAGTGGGAGAAAAGCCAGACCCCAGGGAGGGAGCTGGGAATGATGCAAGGGAAAACTTGTTTCACATGAGATAAACAAGGAGATGTGCCTAGAAGAGCTCTCATCCCCCAGCAGGGATAGGGGTTGCAAGCAAGGCACTGATTTCTTATAAACAGGAGGACAGGCAGGCACCATTCCTCACTGGATGCTGCATCTAGCTCCAGGTGGGCAGTAGGGGACTGGCTGCTGATTGCCCTTGCTTCTTGCTCAAAGTTTCACAGGATTCCTCACTTGCAGCCATTTCTCCAGCATCTGAGGGAGTGGGGGTTTGTTTCCTCTCTAAGCTTGCTGCAGATAATATAAACATAGTCTGCTTCCCTGCATCCAGGGTCCAGATCCTCGTTAGATGCAAATCCCCACAATTATAAATCCACACACAGCACCAGTTGCAGTAGCATTAGGTTAATCCAGCCTCCAGTGCTTTGCAGTCCTCTGCCCACAAGTCCCATGGGCATCAAGGGCCATGTTGCTAAGTAGCTGGTTTGTCTCACACAAAGAAAAAAAAGCTTCTGCAGCTGAAGCAATCTTTAAGCCTATTTTACTTGCAGAAATTAGGGGATAAGAGATGACCCATTTCCCTGGAAATAAACCTGGCATTTTCTCAGCTGCTGCAGAAGTGTCTGAGAGCCTGGGGTCCTGTGTCTTATGCCCACTCCCCAGACCCCACCCCAAGAGAAACAGAGATTAGCAGAGCTCCAAAAAAATACCAAGTGTCAGATAATTCAGACTAAAGCATCTACCCACGTCTCCCTGTCCCTTTTCTGACAGCAGATATAGTTACCTCTAAAGCAATAAAGAAGGAGTGGTCAATTATTCTGTGCCCTGCCCCAGAGACGGTATTTAGCTGCTCAGGAACACCGAGGAGAAGAGCTGCCAGGGTTTAAAGCACACGCGCGGTGTCATGTCTCATGCTTCAGCACTTACCAGAGAGCTGAGGGCCTGGCTGCAGCATTAGGGGCTACGTCCACCAGGGCAAGGCTTCTACAGACACATCCCTACTAGAGACATTTTTACAGGCAAGAGAACAGCTTAAACACAGGAGCAGCCCACAGTGCTGAGACAGGAGGCCCAGAGTCATCCTGGCAGGTACAGCAATGAGGGCAAAAGGAAGCAGCAAAAAACGCAGGAAAGGAAAGAAAAACAAGCCAGCCAAGGAGGGAGGGAGGGCCCTGGCACGGGACAGGAGGCAGGATGGTTTAAGCGCATTCAGCCAGGAGCAGCCCAGTCTGGAGAATCAATTACGGGAAGGTAATTTGTCTGCTTGATTAAGGCCTCCTTGGGGTATTGGCTTGTTGCTGGGGGGAGCAGCAGAAGGTACCTGCTCTGGTCAGAGCAGGATACATGACTTATTACTGCAGTCCCTGCATAGCAGGCAACAGGAGGGGAAGCTCAACAGGCAGAGGCAGACAAGCACATTGCATTTGTCCTTCTGACGTTTTCCCTCACTTATCACTGCCTGCACTCAGTCAGGTCACTCAAAAAGAGGGCCCCAAAAGCCACTCACTCTTGCCCGCTGTTAAGAATGCTGCTGTTACAGACACAGCAGGAAAAGCAGCACCTGAATGGTGAGGCCCTGCAGAGGGAACCGTGCCGGCTCAGACATGCCCTCCAGTGGTCCCCACTCTAGCCTGGTTCCCATCCCAACTGCAAGTTCGAAGGCTTGTTTCTTGTAGCTTTACAACAGGAAGGTCAGAGGAGGCTTTGCACAGACTCAGATAAGGCTTGGGGCCGGGAAGAGGGGGTGGGTATCCCTATGCTTATGTCTCCTTTCTACTTCCCCCAGGATCTGTCATGGGTCGACAGCACTGGGGAAGAGAATGTCCAGGAGCCATAGGCTGCATTTGCACAAAACAGGCACTGAAGTAATTACAGGCTTGTTTATCCTGTATCCCCTCACATCCCCAACAAAGTCTTACTCTAAACCAACACAGGCCAGAGAAGGCTTCTATCTCTCGTACCAGCCCCTACTGGATGAAGGTGCCTATTTCCTCTGAGCAGTTAGGTTTACACTCAAGATTAATTTCTCCCTGCTTTATCCAACCACTATGAATGCACACCCTCACTGTGCGTTTGATGCTTCATTTTGCTGGAACAAGTACTCTGTATTTAGCACATCTAAAGGGATAACATTGTGCCAGGGAGACCTGAGACTCATCCAGGCCTGAGGCCACTCCCTGGTAGATTTTATACAAGTTGAACCCTCTTCTGTGGTGTTGTTTATACCACCACCAGCAGCTGGTGATAAACTATGCAAAAAGAAAAAAAAGAAAAAGCACACATTTTCTCCCCCAAGCATCCCTTGGATTAGCAGGAAAAGCGAGGCTATCCCAGTGCCATCCAGGCTGCAATATGCATAGTTCACAACTCCAACTGCTATTGCAGCAGCTAAGAGAACTGCACTGCTGCTACAAGCAATGTGTTTGATTAATTCTTCTCAATCCTGTCTCTAGGGCCCTAATATTGGAGTGATATCAAGTGCCATGTTCAAGTGAAGGCCCTTGGAAGAACTCGCTTGTGTTCTTTCAGACCAATTGTAATTCCCCAGTACATAAGTCTCTGCTGTTTGACACACAGACAAGCACTGCTCCCCTTATCCCTCCCATGATCCACTGAGGAGTAGTCTGGGTTATATAAAGTGTAAACATTTAGTAAGTAATACATAAGGCTCTTTTAAACCTTTAGGTCTGAATATAAGTTATTCCATACTGTTATTACCTCTCTACCATGAGAGCTCGTTAGCTCAAATGCATGTTTGCAGATACAGCCTCAGCCTTGCACAGCAAATTCCCACAGGAAGCACAAGGACATACAGAAGTAGCCTGGACAAAGTGCTGCTAAACCCAGAGCAGGCATTTGTGGGCTTGAGAATGGATAGGGGAGGCCACAAGGTCTTTCCACTTCATGCTCATGCAAGGAAGCACAGCTACAGGTTTGTCAGTGTTGAATGTGTCCATGAAAGGCTGTTGCCTGCAGTGTGGCACATTTATTCACTTGTATTATCACATAGTCACAAGGAATTATTAAGAACTGAAATTTGCTATGGAAGTGAAACTATAGAGGCAGCGTCGCATCCTGTCCACAACTGCAGAAGGGCCTGGCAACACTAAAGCTCATAGGAACATTCTCACCTGCCACGGGAGCTCCTGCGGTGCTGCAGCCTCCTCCAAGGAAATTGCATGTCCCCATGTACCCATTGCTCTCAGGGACTGGCTGTGCCACAGGCGTGCAGAACACTACAGAGAGCCAGATAGGAAGAGTGGGGACCTTCAAATTGGTGGTTAATTCTTAACCCACCCTGCTCCTCCCAAGCTCAGCAAGGCATTTATAGACCTACTGAGCACATAATGAATGACACAAGAGGGGGTCCTAGTAGGGCTCCCATATCCTTAAAGCTAGGTGTGCCTGAAAGGACAGCAAGACTAATATCATTTACAATAAGGGATTAGGTTTTCATACGTTACACCAACACACATTCCTACTCAATCTTGCAGCGCATCCCCACCAGCTCCTCTAGCCCCACAGCTCCCACTTCTTACAGCATTCTCACAAACCCACAGTCCATCATAAAAGTCCACATCCCACTCTTTTTCATACCCAACAGCCATATAGCACAGCTTTGCCTCCTGTACAGTTTGCCTACCTCCTCCTCACTCCACTTGCCAGGCAGACAGCAGCAGAAATGACTGAAACTACCTCTCTAGATTTCTTTTAGCACCCTTATGCCCTCCCCGCCTCCTCACAGCTGCAGCAGATCCCAGATGATCTGCTGACCACAGAGACCCAAATAGGCAGCCACTGGTGCTGCTTACTGACTAAGTGCTGCTTGGGAAGGCTTTTAAAGGGACATGCAGTAAATCTGCTCCTGGAGTACAGTTTGCCTACAGATTTTTTTCCTGATAAAATATCCATTTCTCAGCCTTTTAACACTACTCTCCTCTGCAATAGCCCTGCAGCATGGTCGGTTTGCAACAGACCTTAGCATTCACCTGGAGAGGTGGCACACAAGCAGCCCACACACAGCGCAAACCAGTGCACTCGGAAAGTTTGCTTGACTTGGTTACTTTTGCTTTCCAAGCGTGAGCATCTGTACATGCACATACAGACAAACCCTTTGAAATGTGCTAGTGGAAGATGCTATAGTATCCTATGTTTAGCCAGTTCTGGCAAAGTGTATGTGTAAGTGCTGAGAATGTATGGGAAAGCCTCAGGACACAGTCTGCTCAGAGGCACAGTGCAAACCTTGTGCTTGTTTCCCAAATGGGCTCCATTAACCCTTTCCTTAACCTTCTAGCCCATGTTCTTAATGAGTTCTCCTCTATCCCAAGTTATCTGTCACATGGATGTGGTCCCCTTAATGATCTCTCTCTCTCCCCCTTTCCATCATTAGCCTGAAGACCAGCCTGCAAAAGAAGGTGAGCCAAGACTCCATGGATTTGTCAGGGATCCCCCTGACCATGCGGGATGTCCACCGCATGGCCTACTACCTGCAGAACAACGGGGACCGCCTCACCTCTGTGGACCTGAGCTTCACCGAGCTGAATGATGACATGGTGCGCCTGCTGCTGCCCTTCCTCTGGGCACTGCCCAAGCTCACTCACCTTTCTCTCAATGGCAACCGACTGACACGGGCGACCATGAAGGAGCTGACTGACACCATGAAGGACATGAACAAGTTCCCTTGCCTGGCCTGGGTTGACCTCGGCAACAACGTGGATGTCTCCTCCATGCCTCAGCCATTGCTTGTGGGCCTGCGCAAGCGCCTCAGCCAGCAGACCACACTGCCTACCATCTATGAGGCGCTCGACTGCGACTCGGAGATCTCCAGCGGGCACGAGGGCAGCCAGCCAGAGGATGAAGCAGCAGGAAGCACCCCGCCACGTGATTTCTCTCAGCAGCGCTGCGAGAGGTGACTGGACAACAGGCTGGCACTGGCACACTGAAGCCATCCCAAGGAGACCTCTTGAGTACAAACATCAAGCAGAGGGCCAGCTTTACCAGCTTTCTTTGGCTCTTTTCTCTCGCCCTCCCTGACATCTCCCCCCCACTTGCTGTGAGACAAAAGCCTGTCGTCCCCCCACAACGTGCTCCGCTCCCTCCCCTCACTGCCAAACCCATCGCCCACGTTCCAGAGAGGAACCAGTGACTTACAGTGAACCTGGTCCCCAGGCAGGGTCTCACTGGAAGACGGGAAAAGACCTGTCGGAGTCAAGAATATCCTCCAGCAGCCATTGGGTTGAGGGAAAGGGATGGGGGGGAACCTAAAACAGAAACAGACTTGTAGTTTACTTCCTTTCTTCCTTTTCCTATGCACCTTGGAAACCTTGGGACCTGCAGCCTTGAGTGTGAAAGGAGGTACCCCAAGAGCCTAGCTGTTGTGGAGCCCGGCAGTGTGTCTCCCTCTTGTGTCTGGCTCCTTTTGTTTTGTTTTTTTCCTATTGTGTGTTTTGTATTAACGTCTGAACAAAGGGACTTGGTCAGAGACCATTGGATTGCATAGGCTGGGGCGGACACATGGCTTGGAACTGCAGCATCAGGATATTTGCTGTGTGACCGGGGTGAGAGGGAGGGGAAGGAGGTATGTGTTGGTGGGAGCATGGGGGATGGGATGAGTTGGGTTGGGATGGGAGGAGGGGGGGGGAGAGGGAGGGGGCACAGTCTTGTGGATTAGCAGGATTGGTTTCAAAAACTGTGCTTTTGTACTAAAATTACAAGTTCCAAGTGAAATTGAGGAAAAGCAGACAGCTAAGCGCATAACCGTGGCACTAGAGGAGCAAGCAGTGAACGTGCCAGAGGTGGGCACTTCCCAAACTGAAGCGCAAAGCTTTGGCTCCTCATGGCCTATTGCATACCTCGTAATACAGACATGACATGAGCAGCTGCATCACCATTTCCAATGCTGTCCCAAAACCAAACCCCTGATGCAATATTTCTAGTGTTTTCCACATTGCTCATGCTCTATGTAAACATAATAAAGTTCTCTTGGACATGAGCGTAAAGCACTACAGAGTCTGAGTATCTATCTAGGTTGTTCACAAATTGAGCCAGCAGCCCAGACACTGCAAGAATAAGGACCAGGAGTCCTCTTGCAGTGCCTGAGCAGCATGGGAGAGGATCAGCAGGTACCGTTCCTGTTGGTGAGAGTGGTTCATTCCTCTAAGGAAAGTGAGACATGGGTGTTCATCTGTGCTGATGCAAATAAACCGATCAGAATTTAGCTGATAAGTCAAGTCCTCTCAATTATCTGTCCCCACAGGAATTCAGAGAGCAGATATATTTTTGAAAGAGTTAAAGAAATCAGGTATATTAAAAAAAACATATAAATCATGACCCTCCTAAATTAACAATGGTAACTTTGCCTGCCTTTGCTGATTCTTTCTGGGAGTCTCAACACACATAAGCAACGCTTATATACTAAGCCACATGAATCCACATGAAATAGATACACTTTTCATGCTCCTTGCTGATTTTACAAGACATTGCAAGAAGCAAACCAGTGATATTTATGAACTGATTTATCCCCTTTGGACCAAGAGTGTGAGGGCACTGAAAGGTATCGGTGTCTGTGATCAGCTTCCAAAAGCCTCCAGTAAATCCAGTCCCCTGAGGAAGAAAGCTGGGTTTAGAGACACTGTGCTGAGTATTACAACCTGACACTGCAAATGCTGGACCCAGTTCTGTTTGCACTCCAGTCACTGGAGCAGGACCTCATAACCTTGATGTTGTTAACTTGCAAACAGAAGTGGTGTAAAGTGTCTGTCTTGCTGACCAAAAAGAGCAGAAGATAAAACAAGGTAAAGCAAATGTAGCTAGGGCCAGGTGCTAGCTACCCCATCCCAGCAGAGGCGGAAGAGAAAAGGCCCAGAGATACCCAGAATATGATGTTTGGCCAGGAGGACGGGGAACAGGGCATGCAAATGCAGCCAGGCCCCAGCACAACCCAAGGTTGGAAAGGAACATGTGCTCCCCTGCACATTTGTCGCCCAAACCCACTTTTTAGGCCTTCTGCTGAATCTGGAGAAACGGAGTAATTTCTATGAAAAAGACTGCATTTGGGGAGCACAAGATTGTTTTTCAAAAGACAAAACAGCTGCTCAAGTGTCCATTCCCATTACTGGGGGAAGGGCCGTGCTAGTTCCAGAGATCACCGCCTGCCCCTCTTCTCACAACTCATTTTTCCCTTCTCAGTGCGGTATCTGTTTCCTCCCGTGCTGTGGAAGAGATGGTATTAATTTTTTTCTTTTCCCTCTTTTCCTTCCAAAATACCTTTCAGCAAAAATGAAAAGCATTTCAAATGTCAGCAAGATCTGCTTAAACTCTTACAGTCTAAGCAGAGCAGCACTCTGTGCCAAGAAGAAAACTCGGGCATGAAGCATTTAAATGAAGGCTTGGAGCTGCATGGTGAGTCAGTGGCATATCTAGGAGGAGGGGGCAGGGGTGCTGAGCATTCGGTCTTTGGCTCTAAACACTGCCTCTGTAAGGCTCTGCGTCAAGGCATCTTCACAGCTTTTCCATAACAGTGGGATGCCCCCAAAATGAGGCAAGACCCCCAGCGTGCAGCCCAGCACTGATGGAGCTCTTCCCTGCAGAGTCCCTGGCCCAGCCCCAGGGAGGATCTGTGCAGCCTGTTTCCAGCCCTGCTGAAAGTTGTGAGTTTGGTTTGAGCTGTGCTAATCAGCAGGATGGAGATGAGACATTCAGCCCCTTGCAAGGGAATTCTGTGCTAATCACTGGCAATGCCTGGCTGCCAGTTGGGAGCTCCGGGAGCTGGATATAAAGCATGGCTTGAAACAGACTGTTTCAGCTGAGCAGCTGTGAGATCCATGTTTATTTCTCCATATGCACTAAATTGCTTTGCCATAAAAACCTCCCCATGGAGAACTGGTTATGAATAAATACATGTAAATGCAAATTATGAGGTCCTGGCCTAGGAAACTGCCACTGCTTCTTGGATGAACTCTGTTGGGCTGCAACTTAACTGTGGAGAAACTCTCCCAGCACACTCAGCTGATCCCTGCCAGCTCCTGACTGCACTGACAGGTGAAGAACTCTGCGGGAGCACAGTGGTGCCCTTCCAGCCCCAGAGCTGTGAAGCGTCCTAGTGCCCCCCTGCAGAGGAGAGAGGGCCTGGCAGCCCCAAATCCAGAGGAAGCTACTTTCATAAAAGCCAAGTTCACAAATCAGAGAGGATGACACAACCCAAATAAGCCTTTCCTTGCACTGAATGAGAAAGCTCAGGGTTCTCAAAGGGGATTAAAGGGATAAACTGCTAATTCAGGTCTCCTCACTGATACCCAGAGGGACCAGCTTTGTTATGCTCCTAAATCAGGGGATGCCTGCCCTACAGCGAGCCTCTGTCTCCCGCTAGATAACACAGCAGGAGAGATGGATCCTTGTCATACGGAATACTTTCCTCAGTACTGTACTTGCTGGTGCAGGGCTGCAACCTCAGATACATAAAGCAGCACACACACTGCAGTATCAAGACTCACACAGCCGGCTGTCTCCAGCATTTGCAGTTTCCCAGCCGGCCTGCCTCCCTCTCTCCCTCCCTCTCCCTCTCCATGCAGGATGCAGATCGTCTGCCTGCGATGGGACCTATGTTGTCTAGCAGAGAGGAAGCTGCAGCTGCACAGGGTAGTATCACAGCCCCTTCCCGACCCTTGACCTCCCACCAGTTAATCAGTTTCACAATCGATCACCTGGGGCCAGATAGCAGAGGGAAGAAGGAACAGGACAGACCTTGTCAGTTACTCAAACAGAAATGCACATGTTCCCTCCCTACCTAATTGAACACCACCTTCCTCAGTCCTCCATCCTTTATTTTACCTCAGCCTCTGACCATAAAACCCAGGGTAACGACTTTAGCAAGCTCCAGGTAGCAATGTGCCTAGCAACAGGGGTCACCCCAAGCTTCCCTCCTTCCTGTGACTCTGTCGAAGTAAACAGTAATCATTTTGTTGTGGTAAGGTTGCAAAAAGCAGCTGAAAGCACAGGCTTGTCTGATCTATTTTTATTTCACACACTTCAAAACCTGTCAAGGCCCTTCTCTTCTGCACTACCAAGGCTCCTTTTTCAACTTACAACTCATTCTGCATCAGAAGCATTTGGAAGATAAAGGAGTTTGCACTGTTTGGGGCAGGCTGACAGGCTCCTTAGTGGACAGCTGCTGACAAAGATGACAAAATGTAAATTGTTTCATCTGAAGAGAGCAAACAAGAGAGGATTAAGCATTTGCCTTTAGAGATCACTCTGTCCACCACCAGATCGCATTTGTTTCACGGCTCAGAAGAGGCAATGGTGTGTCTCAATGCGAACTCCTATCACTACACTATCTTGACAGCGCAGCAGGTATAACAGCCTTCACCGGCAGCTGGCAGAAAGCCCAGCCACCCCAGCTCCGAGCAGTTGGGGACAATTATCAATGGACAAGAGAATCTGTTTTGCAGTTTACTGGCATCAAACAAGGGCTCTTGAAATAGACGCAATAGCTGGTTTAAGGCTGCCAAGAGGTAGTTCACAAAACAAAACAGACCGGAACACTTTCAGCTGAGGCCAGCGCTCTGGGAAGCCATGACCGCATCTTGATCTACTTTGAGACACTAAGTACTCGATTATGAATCTCTTCTGTTTCTCACTGACTTGACAGTATTCCAGTTCAGTGATGCTGATTCAAAACCCACAAAACACAATAACCACACAGTAACTCTTCACCAGGATAAGAGTGAAGAGGAAAGTCAGCTTTCCTTCCTCGTGCATTTACTCCTTGTCCCAAAGCCCGGCACTCCCCCTGCTGCATCCAAACTGGCCTCAAAAGCAAGTGAACCACAAAAAATCTGATGTTTCTTCCTACAGCGTCGGGTTTATTCAGTTTGCATGCAGGCATGACACAAGGGTGGAGGACAGATGCTGATTACTGCTTACTGATCAGCCAGTTCCTCCACTTCTGGGAGGATTATTCCTCCCAGTCCATTTTTGAGGCAATCTGCCCTAGGTTGGATACAATGATGGGAAGCATTTGGAAAGCTATCGAGCAACTGCATGGGCCTTATTCAACCTGTGTAACTCCCCTGAAACACATGAGGTCTCATTAAGCACAAAGATGGCACACAAATCTGGAAAAAGGCACTTCTCTAGACTAGCAGCAGCAGCTGCCTTTAGGTCTCCATGTCAGACTTCTGAGTGGAGCTTTGTTCTTGATCCCCTGAAATCTTTAGGTTTGCAGAGCCAACTGTTTGACGTGTGCACCTTTAACACGTCTGCACACCTTTACACACCTTTAACACACCTTTAACTCTGCTGCAACTGAGTAACTCAGAACCAAAATGCTCATTTTACCAACAGTTTTTTGGGGTTTTAGTTTTCAGAAACTGCAATTGAAAGAGAGCAAAATGGAGGCCACCAAAGGAGCAGCTTTGACATGCAACCAGATACTCAGAGGCAACAGCCCAGAGGGTCTCCCCAGCTGTAAGGTCCCCTCGACCGGGTCTCAGCCCTGGACTGTCCCATCCCTCAGCTCCAGTATGAATATGGGTCATTTAGAGAGGCCTGCCCTGTGCCTGTGCCAGGCTCTCCCTGATGGCTCCCGAGCCTCTGCCTGCCCACTGCTAACAGCACCAGGACAACAGGGGGGATCGGCCACTGTCTCACCTTCGGAACTGACAGGTCAGGAGCAGAAATGGCGGCAGCATCGCCTCAGTTTTTGCACTGATGTGCTGTTTCTGTCCCCTAGCAATATTATGAGCTCACTGAGTTGCCTCTAAATCGGTGATGCTCACTGACTTTCCAGAAGACCATAATGGAGACTCCTTTGTGGCAAACATAAAGAAGGGCCTTCTTTAAAAGGAAGGCAGGCAATGCCCGGCTCCTACCTGCCGTTCCTGCTGGCAGAAATTGAGCCAAGCCAGAAAAAGGCACTCCCTACCCACTAACCTCTGCTGTCCCAGAGGAGAGAAGGCATTTTTCCATCCTGGGGCAGGTGCTCTGGAGCTGGGTGGTCACTCGTCTCCTGCAAAAAGGGACAGCAGGGTGCCTCCCCCAGAACCTCCTTTTGTGGTACCTGCAGCCCTCACTGTGCTGGGGGCCCTGAGGAGAGGTCGGGGCCCCTGCTGGGCGCAGCCGGTTCCAGCCGGTTCTGGCCGGTTCCTCGACAGCCCAGCTTCGAGGCTGGTGGCACCTCTGGGAAAGCGTATTTAAGAAAGGGCAAAACACCACACGGCAGTGCGGGATGAGGGAAAAAAGTGTGAGGAAAAAGGTGTGAGGAAAAAGGTGTGAGGAAAAAAAGTGTGAGGAAAAAGGTGTGAGGAAAAAAAAGTGTGAGGAAAAAAAGTGTGAGGAAAAAAAGTGTGAGGAAAAAAAAAGTGTGAGGAAAAAAAGTGTGAGGAAAAAGGTGTGAGGAACTGCCCTGCAACGTCAAGGCTGGAGGAGGAGGCAGAGGTGCTCCAGGCACCATCCACACAGGGTCCCCTGCAGCCCGTGGGGTGACCATGGTGGGGCAAGGGGACAGCCCTGACAGATCCTGTTGGGGCCACAGTGACCACAATCCCACCCTGCCATTCCCCATCCCCCTGCGCCGCTGTGGGGGGGAGGCAGAGGAGTCGGGGATGAAGGAGTGAAACTGAGCCTATGAAGAAGGAGGGGAGATGGGAAGCTGTTGTTTTAATTTGTCTTTGTTTCTCACTATCCAAACTCAATTTAACTGGCAATAAATTAATTCTCCCCAAGTCAAGTCTGCTTGGTCCATGACAGTGGTTGGTAAGCCATCTCCCTGTCTTTATCTTGACCAATCCTATTTTTTCTCCCTGCCCTGTTGAGGAGGGGGAGTAGGAGTGGCTGGGTGCCCTGTGCCTGTCTGGGGAGACCCCCCCAGGTAAAACAACTTGAGCCATGGCTGGGGTTGGGGTTCAGAGAGAGACAGCAAAGATGTAAAGCAGGATTTGGGATGAGAGTGCTAAAGTAAAGCTATGGCTGCTACTAGAATTATCCCCAGTTTAACCCTTAGACCAGGGGATTGGTGGGTCTCATAGCATTAGTTTCAGCCTAAGAATAGGATCTTGTTCCAAAAAGAAGTAGCTGAAACACACACTAAAAACAAGGCTTAAATGGGGCTGCAGAGGTAAAATGAGGGCTGCTACTTGGATCCTCCCAGCAGTCTCCAGCCAGAGGCTTCAGCACATCCCACGGTATTAATCTCAGCCTAGGTTCAGGATTAGACTTCATGTATTTGGAGTCAAATTCTGACAGGAAAAACCTCTAATGAGTTCCCTAGAGCTTCACCCACTTTTTCCATGTCAAATATGGCTCATTAACTATAAAAAAAGGTTATAGTGAAAAGACAAAACAAAGACACCACATCCTAATAAATAGCTGGAGAAAAGGCAGAAGCAACATTTCCTCTATGTGCATTGATTCCCCCTCTTCCCAAACCGCAGCGCTCCCTACTGCTGTATCCAAACTGTCCTCAAAAGCAAGAAATGAACAAGACTGCAGGCAGAATGACACGTTCCTGTCTGGTTCTGAAGATGTCTCCGATATGCGCTTTTATATAGTGCTCTTCAAAGAGCAACAATATTGGCTAACAACTGGGCTTTGCAACAAAAGGCTTGCTGTGGAGCTGTTCCAGAGACACATGAGACTTGTGCAGAAAGGAGCTCATTCAGTTGTGAAGCAATAAACAGCAACACCTTTTTTGTTACAGAAGAGTAAAAATCCCCACACTTCAGTTCTGTTTCTCAGCTAGATATTGTATCAGAGAAAAACAAAAAAAAAAAACACCTTTATTCACCTGGCAGTCTACTTGAGATTTTAGAAGACTGTAAAGATACCAATAAGCAACCTAAAATGCCACCATATGGTCTATGCGTTGTCACATTCTCAGCTCCACAGCATGTCTGCTGAGGGCCATCAGCTGCAGTACTCGAGATCGCCTAAGAGGCTGTGGGCTTACACAGATTGTGGCCTGACTTGTGTCTCTAATGAGGGCTAAATACTGCCAACTTACCAAAAAACTCATCCCTTCTCCCCAAAAAGCCCAAATGCAACAAACTTGACAGCTCCTACTTTTAGACAACAAATCTCTGCTTTATTATTTACAGATGTAAATTGCAGTCAACGCAATCAAAACTGGAATACAAAGCCAACACACCTTTGTGTTGCAGAGGTCTGTTCTCTACTGCTAAGTGGGGTGGAGAGGCTTCTACCCTGAAAACAGAACCAGCTCTCCTGAAAGGAGGATTACAAATAAGCCTAATCCTCTAATCATCATCTTTGCACCCAGACAGAGGGATTTTCAAGGTGTTCTTATCACAGTATCCAAGATCATTTGATCAGTGATTTATCTTCCCCATATCCTTGCAAGGAAAGAAGTACAACTATTTTATCAAGGAACTTACCTGTAAACCTCCAGAACAGAGGCAGAGACTGCAGCCTTTTCTCCAGATTCAGTCTCTCATGTCTTTCCCTGAAAGCACTTCTCCATAAATACATTTTCCACTTTTACCTACAGTGAGTAAACATGTTTCCCAGAAGCACAGGAATCTACAGCAGGATTTGACCTGCGGCTGTTATAAACTTACAGGTAACATTCTCTTATTCTCCAGATGGGAACATCAGTCTGTGTCCTTTAAGGATAAAATTAAGGGAAGAATTAAGGAAGAAGGATGAAAATAAATCAACGTAGCACAGATTCAGCAGGCCTTCCTGGAATTGCCTTGATGCTTGTTGCAGGACAGCAGAGAAATCAGAAAAGAGGGTACGAAATAGCTGTAACAGACACAACAAAATTGCACTCTCCAGATGCCACTGAGGGACTTTCAGCAAAGCAGCCTAACTATCTACTCCTACCCACTCCAGTAAGCCACCACAAAGTGGCTTCTGTTCAAGAGGAGACTGATGTCAGAGGTAGTGCTCAGAGACCATCACTTCTGGGTTGATCCAGCAGTTAGAGCAGTCACTGGGCCTCTGGAGACTTTGTCCCAGAGCTCTAGGAACACTGTTAGGCTGGTCATTTAAGGATAGGTATTGAAAAGTACTTAGATGTCTCACTCACTGGTTACAGGTGGAGCTGTGGGCCCAAATCTGTCTTCAGATCCTGGTCTGAACGTCTCCGTGACTTGGTCTCCATCTCCCTTTGTGAAATGCGAGGTGACAATGACCTTATACCCTGTAACAATTTTGTAAAGAAAAACCTGTGAAAGCCATGGTTGGGCACTTTAGAGCCGGGAGCCATGAACAAGCTAAAGAGACAGTTACATATAACACGCTATCTCCCTGCAAATCCGGGCATTGCCATTGCCTCACCAGCCCAGTGCTGTTGATATTCCCACTGAGTGCTCTGCCCCACTCCCTGTTAACATTTTAGGCACTGTGGGACAAAATGTGAGGAGTTTTGCCTCACAACAAGCAGTGGTTTGCTCTGGAGTAGATGTACTAGCGTCTCTCCACTGAGCTGGAAATAGGGCAAACCCCCAACCAGACAACAGATTTTAAGTCCCCAGGCAAGGGAAAATGAAGAACAAATTAAATTTTCACTGCAAGCGGTTCACTAAACAAAAGAACAATAATAGTGTTTTCCTGCCATTCTTTTCATTTCTCCCAGCATAACTACACATCTTCTGGATACAATCTGTCTCTTTGCCAGGGCTTCAACATTCTCCTCTGAATTAATGATGCTGGAAAATCTCCACTTTTCATAGACTCCGATAGTCTCCGCTGAGCAGCAGAGGGCTGCACAATACTTGCTTATGCAATGACTGGTCCGGTGCCAGGAATAATAGCCTGTCTACTAGGGACAACCAATTCACACACAAAACAAAAATACTTTTCTCATTAAGCATCTGAATTAAGTGAAGTAAAACCACCCGAACCTACTGGTCATACCGCACACTACTGTCAGCCTCCACACCGAGTTAAACAATCCACACCTAGTCTTTGGGGAACAGTTAGCGTGAGCAGAGGAGGGTGGCATTTCCCTGTTCATTACCTCCAAAGTACTCTTGACACTATCAAGACCTATTATTACAGGACTAAGCAACAACAGGACAGCCGAAGCAGTTAAAATGCAATTTGATCTGGGAAAGCACTTGCAGACAAGCACTGCTTTGGCTACTTCAGGCACCAGCATGCTGTAATCATATGGTAGCTCTCCTGTCCGCAGGCGTGATCTATCCCTGAGTGGACGAGGAGGTGGAGAACAGTATCATCTTACTTGCAAAGTAATCTGCAGCACGCTGCCCGTATCAGCATTTGTTTCAAGGCTATTCTAGATCATGCTTTAAATGTGGTGTATGCGTTTTCCTCACAAAGAAACACTGAAGGCAGGAGGGTCCCATAAAGTTAGCTTTATCTAGTGAGAGAAGAAGATGACCAGGTCTTATTGTCGGAAATCAGCTTAGCTGCAATAAAGTGCAAGTCCAGATCTAAATTTTTGCCTCTGTCAGGACAGAAACAGCAAAGAACCCTGGGAGAACTCTTCATCCATTTTGACCCATGGCTGAGAAATAAGCAACCAAATCATTGACACTTTCTCGCAGACCTCAGAATTCCACTTTTTGCTACCTTACCAAATCATTACTCCACTGGGGTGTCACGGTTCCATCCTTGCTCACGTTTTACTGGGAAGAGGAAATAGGACATCTCTACTTTAAATGAAAGCTCACTGTGAAGCTTAAGTAGCAAAGAGCTACAGACTGGACAGTTATCCTGACCACCAGCACCAGAAAATCTCATTTTCCACTACACTTTGCCCTTCTAGAAGAGGTTTTCTGGAGGGCATGGAAGATCTTGGGGACACATCCTTTTACTTCTCCCTTTCACTGGCAGAGATTAAGAGGCTACTGCCTCTCCCACAATTTTAAGAATTGGTATAAACCCAGTTCTGTTACCGTGAAGAACAAGGCTTTTACAATGTGGAATGTAATGACACTCAGAGAAGAGACACCGTAGCTTGCCACTTATCTCATCTACACAGCATCCCTTCTCTGTCCTCTCTCAGTTGTAACCCAGTGTCTCGCAGACTGATATCTTGCAGAGCACCCTTGGAAAATGAACTAAAGAAAAGTACAGCTTTAGGGTCAGAAATAAGTTCGACACACCTGGAGAGCAGAACTGCACATGCATGGGATGAAAGCTCCTGGTCAGTGAGGAAAAGTCCTACAGTTCCATGCAAAGCAATTTTTTCAAGTGATATGTTCTCCAGTGGTTTAACTCTTCTCTGCTGTTATCAGAGTCTCCCCTCTGTTTTTGTACCAGACCACAACCTCGGTTTTGACTCGGGAAGACTGGATAAATTTCTGCCTGTACTTCCCCACACATCATTTTGCACGGCTGCTGTGTGTCTTCTCTGTCCCACAAGAGTACTTCAGAGGCATCTACACTGATGATATCAAAGGGGCAAGTTCATGTCAAAGCTTCAGGCCAGTGGCTTGTGTCTCTCTGCCAAAAGCAGGAGCTATGGTGAGCCCTGAACCCACTGAACAGGAAGAGGTTTACAAGCCCACACACAAAGCAATGGCAAAGAATGAAAAGAAACGCTGCAATCTGTGACAAAAAAGAAAATAAATTAAAAATAAGAGGTATTAAAAAGACAGCTGCATCTATCCATAGTATCCTCTGTCCCAGAGAAACAGATGACTTAAGTTGCTGAACTCGAGGAATCTGCACTACGTACCTAAGTGCACATGCCCTATTAGCCAAGTACTAGGGACGCTCGCCTCAGGGAACAGCTGGAACAGACTGGGTGCGCATGAAGCCAGCACTTTGGGAACACTGAAGAGGGAAGAAAATAAGCTGTGTGTTTTCATGCTAGAGTTGTAATAGTACTGAGCTTATGGATTTTACAGCAGAAGTCACATTTCTTGCAATTTTTCCTTCCAGAGGGTTCCGATTTCCTGTATTTCATTCTCTTACCGACAGAGCCATCTAGTGGATGAGGCATCATTTGCTAGAAGGAAATTGTGATTTATCCCACGGTAGGTAAAAATACACACATTGTACAAAGGATCTTCAAAGCAGCTTATAACCAACAGGTGTATCAGTTAATCTTGACAGATTTTACTTGACTAATAAGAAATTGCTAAGTGATACGTTTTTCTTGGCTGGGGCTTAAATTCCTGCCAATGTAAAACTTCAAAAATTTCAACACTAGTTCACAATATCTTTCTTTCTGCAGAGGGCAAACAGTTCATCATGGACTCAGCCTCAACTTGAATTTGCAGTGCAAAGCTTTTAATTTATGCAGAATCCAGTATCTTCTTCAAAGCTGATGAGGATTAGAGATGTCACGTGTTTTAAATAAACCCTAAAAGCTAAAGCAACACCGTTTGGAAAAAAAAGTTTTTAAAAAAGTTTCTTTTTGTGTGCTCAGTGGACAGTCACAAATATAGAGGGTGAGAAACATCGGAAGGGGTAGAAACTTCTCAAAGCAGATATGCTGCAGTGTGTCCTATCAGTCAAACCTGCTGGGGAGGGTCCTCATTTCTTTCTGAAATTCACGATTGTCCTCCTGCCCGCAGTGCTGCTGAACGCCACATCAACTGCTTCAGGGGAGAGGGGCCTCGGTGGAGAGAACAGAAGCATAGCATTGCACAGGAAGAAGGAACAGGAACCAACAGAAAAGATAACCCAATCATCATCAGTGGAAACAATCCCCAACAAACCTGTTACTGCCAGGCAGTTTTAATTTGCTTAAATAGCATTTAACCATTATACTTTTTAGAGTTCCCTTCAGTGTTTCAAAGCCTTTGCCATTCCAGTAGCTGTACACGTTCCAAATGGGTGCCATTCCTCCCTGCCCTCTGCAAAAGAAGCACGTAGCCTTCAGAAAAGGCTACATGATACGTAACAGGCAGAAGGAAACAGTGAGATGCAAAGCCAATAGGCCAGATTTGCAGTCTTGCCAAAATACTGAATCTCTTCCAAAAAATACTTTAAGTCAGGTACCCCATCTGTGGCTTACTTCTTTTTCCACATATTAATAGTTCTTTTTGGAGGCTTTACAGAAAAAGGAAGCAGTTTTGAGGGCTGAGAAGTACCAGATAGTCCCAGATAAAAAAAAGAAGCTGCAATCCTCACCATTAGTTTCCTCAAGAGGTTACAGGGAGACCCAAGAGAAGCCAGACCCAAAGGAGTTCTGGCAAAGTGATTGCCCTTTAATCAAACTGCAAGTACACCTCTTGTCTCTCCTGACACTAAACAAGGTAACGGTAACTTCTTCTGTCACTCACTGTACATTAGCCACAGCCTTTAAGCAGAACAGCTTGCCACATCCTTCAACACACACGCACTCCATCCAATACTAGTTTATATTTACAGCAATTAATTGTGGCACTAATCAATCTCAGATTTCTATTAGGTGTTTGCTTTGGAAAGAGAAGGCAGTTCTAGCTGCTGAAGAAGCGCCCTATAAAGTCTCACAGCAGACACTTGCCTCAAGTTACGCAGAAAGCAATCATGCATCGTGCCATTCCTGTTCTGCCTGTTGACAGTAGTGCAACTCCACTGCGCAAAAATTTCTACTTGATTAGCAACACAATCACAAGCCTGACGTATTAAAAGCAGTAAGACCAGTTAACAGACTGCAAAAAAAAGACATCTTTTTCGAATGGCCATACTGCTACCTACTAGGAAAGTGGACATCTTGTGTACCACTCTACAGCAACAAGCAACACGAGCAGACGTCAATAGGAATACCTGTTCTTACCTACCAACCTGTTTCCAGAGATCCCAGGCCTTAGCACGGGATGCTATAAGCAGACAGTTCAATTTGTACCATGAAGCACATGGTACAGCAACAGGATGGAATTCTTTTTTCCTTTGGGTCTTAAAAAACATCAGTCTCAGTGGGCTTCTAGTATAAAGACTCAAAATGGACTTCAGCTTCATGTGGATTTTAAGATGGCCTGTCTCAACAGTCCTGAGAAATTCAGAAGCCTTTATGTAGGCAGGGGGAAAGAAATTCTGTGAAAAAAGAGAGATGTCTTCTGTCCCACAGTAAGAGCTAGAACCAAACCGAAGCTCCAGAACATACAAACAGCTGTTGTTATCAGTGATTAGAAAGGTTGTGGTTTGCATACAGACCAGTTTTATTTGCCCTTATATTACACAGATACACTCTCAGAGGGAAACAGCCCGATCAATTGGTATCAGTCACCAGTCTCCTTTGAACAACTGGGATTTGAAGAATGACATTTCCACGAGGAAGTGTTTCGTATCATTACTAAAGCCCTGGAGTGCTCATTTCAAGTTGGAAACGATGTCTTCAGGAAAGCATTCCTGCTAAATGAACATGACTCACATGCCACATTTTGAAGCAGGGCTTTGTGAAAACCGTTTTGTCTTTTGGACGGGTTCCTCAGTCTAGGCATGTAAGAAACTAAAACGTTCTTATAATTTGAGCTCAAGCACATCTTAAACACATTTTAAGGTTTCTAACACAAATGCTTTGGATCATTACTACCCAGAAGAAGATGTAGCAGGGTTTTTCTAGCGATGAGAGACCAAATACAGCTTTATTTACAGACAAAAATTCAACAAATTAATACATTAGTTCAACTTTCATGTCTGCACACAAGGGAGAGTCTTCACAGCATCAGAGCAGAAAAGCAAGACTGGGTATTTGATACATTTCCAGACTGATAATTGACTGTGTGCAAGTTCGTGATTAGGTACAGAAGTGTTAACATTCACACATTTCAACCCTTTAAGCCAGTAAGTCAGCCACACGATAGGTTTAGAAATAGTTACAACTACATTTGGCTTCCTCCGGTTCAGCTGATAATCTTTATGCCTGGGTATAGATGTGAAGACCAAAAGCTAAAGCTGATCCTCCTAAGCTTTGTTCAAAAGAGGAGCATGTCTATTGAGTTGTATTTAACGGATAACCCTTTATATGACTTTCACTATACACCTGCACTACTTTTCAAATTTACAAAACACTTCAAACTTATCCTTGAAAGCGGCTGGTTTATATTCCGTCTTCTTTTCCCGGACAGAGAGAAAAAAACCAATCCCACAAACAAGTGAACCACTGAGAAAGTTAGAATAAAATTTTTCACTGCAAATATAGACTCGGACTATCAAAGTTGTTCTGTTTCCAAAGAAAAATTCTCCCTGTATCCTAAGAGAAAAATAAGAAACACAAGAATACAAGCTCCACGTACAGCTCTGAATATGGACCACTATTGTAGATCCATATAAAGCAAAAGAACATAGTGCTTTGCCTCTCGGGAAGCTGCCTCCGTGTGGCAGTACGTTCCATAAATGTAGCTGCGAATATTACTTTAAAACACACTATTTAAAAATTCTTCATCAAGAACACCTTCCAATTCTTTAGAGAATGAATGACAACAGGACTAAACAAGAAAACCGAAACATTAAAAGTCAATGCATCACACAAATACAAAGTAGTCAAATCTAGATGTAAAATCCACTATTTTCCAGACAAAGCTATTTTAACCTTGAAATCAACCTACCATGTATTTGCCCAAGAGGAGTCCTGTCATACAAGAACAGACAAGTTTTTGTCAGAAACATTTATTAAACAAAACTGAACTGATACCAATGCACATGAAGTCAAGTTAATACCCCCTAATAAAAAAAAAATGCATGTCGGTCAAGACCAAGATTATCTTCGCTTCTGGAAGATGTTGCCACGGCCCATACCACGGCCTCTTCCTCTTGCAGCCACTGAAGAAAGAAAACATCAGGGATGACACAGATTTGACATAACTGCAAATTTATCTCAACAACCAACAAAGAAACATAAACAACACTCAATGTCTCCTGCTTAGAAGCAAGGAAGCAAGGCTATCCTATGAAGTTCAGGAAGTCACGTAACTGGAAGAAGTTTTCTACTTGTTACTTGGAACAGATAAAGTGTATGGATATTCCACTGCATGTTCCTTCTAATCTGGCACACAAATTTGTAGCCAAAGAGATTTAAAACCTCACAGTCTTCCAAGGTTTTGCAATAGAACTCGGTATGTTTCATCAGATGTTATTATTCCCCCACATAACTCTAGAAAATGCTGCAAAGTTAAGCAAGGACTCTGCGGCCCATGACTATTACTTAATCTTGATGTAATTAGGCTGCTCCCCTGAGAAAGATACAAGTGAGGGTGAACTACAGATGGCTAATAATTACAGCTTCCCAGTACTTTAAGTACCTTCTTAATATCTGAATTTGTTTTTCTACAAAAGCTTAATAAGAACACCTGGATCCTTTGCTAAGTACTCCAAACATCTAGTGGACACAAACACTGGAAAAAGACAAAGTTTTATATAAAGCCTCCTTTCAACAAGGCTACTCGCTAGGTCTAAGTTATTGTAGCATCAATATCACACATTCAGGTAATTGGGCAGTCTTCACTCCTACCACAAGACGAAATACACAGAAAAACAACGTATGAACCAGTAATCTTTCAGTTTCTTACAGCTTGTTTCCTCAGTGATAGAGATGACAGTTTTCCAGCTCTGCTGCAGCAAAATGGGGGGGGGGGGAGAAACACAACCATAAAAAACCATACACACCTTGAGCTTTGAGAATAGCTGCTTTTCCTCGCCCGGCTCCAGAACCCTGGTTTTTATTTTTCATGCTCTTTAGCATAGGAGCGTTCTTCAACATATCTGGTAAAATGAGAAACCGTATCTTGCTCCCTCTGATGTACACCTGCTCAAGCTGTGCCACTCGTCCATCTCTGTATGTCACCGTTATGTTGGACATCTGGAAAACAGAGATCAGTCAGTGCTCAGAGGCCTCTAACACAGTTCTCTATTCCTTCTCTCACCTGCAGAATACACAGCCAAGATTCAAGTACCAGAGGGCCAAAGACTCCCCAGGCACACTGCTCTCTCAACTGGAGCTGTGACACAAGGTACCCAGGACCATTTACCCATACTCCTAAGCCTGCTACTGTTCAAGCAGGCCCAGGACTTTTGCTTTCTCCCCAGTTTGCAAAGTAGTTTTATCAGCTATGTTAAGTTTGGTTTTCTCATACTGAATCAGTTTCAATAAAGCTGTTCTATTCCTAACTATTAAGGAAGCATTTTGATTTCAACAATGACTTGCCTAAAGTCAATAAAAATTAAGCCCTCTTGGGATGACTAAAATAACACACATTAAAAAAGCTTCAGTTTCTTAAATCAAGGGTTTATTCTTACACTCAGTGGCTTCAAATATAGAACTCCAGCAGAAACACTGTTCACAGAACAGAATCTTGATATTATTGACAGGAATGCCCAATCCGACTCTAAAACAAGAACAAGGTCTGGTCTCTTTGGCATGCTCAGTAACCCTGAACCCACTTCGCTATCGTAAGACAGGGCACATGCAGCAGTACAGTCTTCTTTATCCTAAGACTAAAAACAACAGTCTTTTAATCCAGCTGCCAATAAGCTAGCTGTCAGCCTTTTCAGGCACACATCAGATAGCCTCGCCTCCATCCTCCTGAAGCAGGTATACCTGACAGTTCATGTTGTCTTCAGCTTCAATAAGTTTGCCTCGGTAAACTTCTCCTGTATTGGTCTCACACGTCACAATGTGGCCTTCAGCCTCATGCAGGACTTTAATCGGCACTCCAATGGACATGTTTGCAGTGTTGCGGTTCTACACCTGAGACAAGAAAAAACAAAGGACATAATTACAAAGAAAGCTGTAAACTAGGTTTTAACTGCACAATCTATGATCTTTCCCAGTGTAAAGCGCCGATTTTCTCTCCTGCCCAAACACACCACACACTTTGACAAAGCATCAATAGAACTTCTCTAGAAAGATGCCTATGGGGGGAAAAGACTTAGAGGATCAGCAAAACTAAGTTTTTTCCAAGTTCCTTCTGACCTAGGAAATGCATTTGTAAGCACCGGGTAACTGACCACCCGTGGAGCCAGGCGCACCTCACACAGAGGCAGCCCCGGGTGCACCCCATAAGGGTACAGCCCGCCTGGCCGCACCTGGGGCGAGCACAGCCACCCTCGCCGGCCGGACCTCCTGAGCCACAGCCTCTACCGTGAGGGAACCCAGCCCCGCACCACCCTCCTTCGCTCCAAGGCCCCCAGCGGCAGAGGGGGCCCGGCCTGGCCCACCCCGAGAGGCCCAGCAGAGCCCCCGAGGCCTGCGGCCGCCCCACCGCGGCCTCGCCCCCTCAGGGGAGACGCGGCAGCTCGGATGCTGGCCCGGAGAGCGAGCAGGGCCTGGGGACACCACAGGACACTGGGGAACCCGGCCCAGGGCCGTCCCCACTCACCACCCACCTCAGCCCGGGCCCGCGCTCAGCCGCTAATGGCCTCCTCCGCCTTCCCGCCCTGCACCGCGCGCCGGAACCGGAAAGCGGCGCGGGAGGGGCCCCTACCCCTCCCCTCCCGCCCCTCCGCCGCCGTCGCGCCCGGGGCCGCCGGGCCGCGCAGCCNGGAGCCCTGGGCGGGGGGGGGCCGGGAGGGAGCCCGGGCACGGCCCTGCCCGTTACCGAGGGGTCTCGCCGTCCCCCCGGGCGGCCCCCGGAGCCGCCGGTTCTGCAGCAGCGGTGTGGAATGGCCCGCTCCCGGTGTGAGTTGTTTGCGCCGAGCAGCGGCGGAGCCCTGTTGGGGCTGGCATCGTACCTCGGGACCGCCGAGAGGCCTCGGTGAAGGAAGCTGGGTGCGTTAGGAGACAGGACGGCTGGGAGCTGAACATCCAAGAAAATTAAAGTTCTTACCCTTTGCAGTCCTCACGTAGGAAACACGCAGCTCTTCCGTTAGTCTTGGGACTTGACAGAGGCCTTGGCTGCTGACAGAAAGGGGACAGAATCGTAACACGCCAAGAAAAAGGGATGACAAAACGCTTACGGATCCTGGTTTGAGGAGAATCTGGAAATTGCGTTTTCTTTTTTTTTCTTTAGGATACTTTATCTATATTAATTAAAAAGTTTGGATATACCAAAGGGTATGCCAGTCTTCAAAGTCATGATTAAGCAGTGGCACAACTATGAAAAAATATTTGGGCGGAGTCCAGAATATCCGTATTGGCTCATCCCTACAGTAGGCTTATAGCTTTGTTAAAAATAATGTAAGATTACAAACAACATTATAAAACTTCTTAGATAAATAGTTACATCAAAGCTAGACCAGCCCACATGATGTCAAGTACATTTTTATTCCCACCTTAAAATGTAGCTGACCTTGTGTTGAACTTTTCAAAGGTCTTTTGGAGACCAAAGGTAAGGTTGTTGAGAAAAGCCCTTTATGATTAACTCACTTTGGCTGATGTTGAAGTAACAATAACAGGGATGACTCTTCCCGTCCTTCGAGTGGTGAGGGAATTCCTGAAACTGAATCCACCACATCTATACAAATAAAAACTGAGGCAGAGGGATGGAGTTACTTGTACTCCAGGACTTTTTGGTAGAGATTGTTCTTTTTCACTCTCCCTTTGTTGAGTTATTGACTACTTTAATACAGAAGGCCAAACAGGTACCAGTTATGGAGCTTTGTTAACCTAAAATTACATCAGTTACTGTCCCCGAGGAAAAAGACATCTGTAGAAAAGGCCGAGATCTGTGGGACTTGTAAGGGATCAGCACCTAGAGATCTTGGTTGTGTCTTTTTTCTCACAGAACTGCTTTTGTTGGCACAGAAATACAGACACGAGAAAGGATGAATACCTGTGCCTTACCTACTGTTATTTAGGAGGGGGGATACAGCGTCATAGTTGGCGGGTATGTCACCCCACCAAAAAGAATAGAATCAAACTTCCGAGGAGAAGGGGGTGGGCCATATGGCAGAGTGACCCAGGTACGGAACAATAAAGGAGTATGAGATTAAACCAAATGCTTAAGCGTACAGAAATACCAAACTTACATTCCCCTAAGAAAATAAAAAATACCTGCCAATTAGATAAAGTAAAAAAATCCTTCTAAGATTCTGCCACTATAGTGCTGAGGACAAGCTGACTTTTACTGCTGAGGTATGTAAAATCCGTTCCCGTACGGATCTGTACTGTTGTGTGACATCTGTCGTGTTTTACTCACAATGGGGTGTTTCCACTACAGTTGACTGCATCCAGCTGAAAGTGCCAGTCATTCAGCAGTTGTACCACTGGGACTGCGGGCTAGCCTGCTCCAGGATGGTGCTTCAGTAAGTGCCTCTTTTGGTTTGAAGGGGTGGGAAATTCCATCCCGTGGGAGAGGGGTAGCGGGAAGCAACGTCCAGTGAGTTTAGCGTAGTCTTACAAGAGCACGTATTCTCAGGTACCCTTGGAGAATTACTGCTGCCTGAGCCTGGCGCAGCTCTCCATCAGGAGCAAGGGAAAATAAAAACCAAGATGAACTTAAGACCCTTCTCATAAGTGACTGTTTTGACAGATGCAAAATATCTGATCAGCTCTAAGAACTTTGCAGGTTGGCATGCATAAGCTAATAAAAAGTTACCCCTCTTCCCTGTTGCTACAATTCAGAACAGGTACTTAGCACAGCTATTCGCCTGATTCCTTTCTGTGCTCTCAGTGATGGGTAGGTGCATCCCAGTGGATGAGTATATACTACCTCTGTCCTGCCGAGCCCCCAGTCTGTGGGATGAGTAGTTTTGTTCCAAGAGTAGTTTTAACTTCAAAACAATGCACTGTGTTGCCCTTTGGATTTTTTTGGTTTTGTTTTGGTTTTTCTTTTTTCTTTTTTTTAACTCGTAGCTGTCCTGCTGAACTCCTCTTTCCTTCCACAGAGGAACATGAGCTTAGGTGCAGGAGAAATACCTATTTAGATGTCCACTTAGTAGATATGAAGCAGAAGATTTTCATTTCTCTCCATCCCTTCTGCCAAGACGTTAGTCCGTGTGCTGGTAATTTCCCATCTTGACTACTGTAACCTCTGCCTCTTTATTCCCTTTACCTCTTTGCCACTCCAGTCTGCCCAAAACTCAGCTTCCAAGATTAATCTTCTCACCCTGCTGATCTGACCTTGTTTGCCCTGCATCCTTAATTCCAGTCCTCTTTTTTTTTTCCATTCACTTCCATTTGTTTTCTAACTTCCAGAACTCTGTAACTGCCTTTCCCCCCCACTTTGCAACCTGTCCCAAGCTTGCTCCTGACTTCATCTCCCCTTTTGTGCCATCAGTGCCAAGACAAGATTCCTTTGAATATTGACCGACTTCCTTTACAGTTCCTCCTTTTGAAATCCACCTATTGTGTGAAGCAAGTTTTAGTCTGTGTTTTTTTTTCTTTCTGTGTTTGCTCTAATATGCTTGTACATTTAGACTGTAAGCCCTTCAGGACAGAGTTCTATACTTGCTCAGTATAGCTTGCCTATTGTACAGCACCTGTACACTTCCAGCACTATAAACAGTCAAGATACCCATACATGTCCAATTAAAAAAAGTCAGCAATAAATACAGTTAAATATTCCCTACTCCCTTCCTTTCCCTTATATTTGTGGCTCCTTTGTGGGTTGTTTGGGGTTTTTTTTGTTATTTCTTAGCCAAGCCATTTGTTTCAGTTTTTACGTCCTGTGATGTGGAGGCTTGAGCTACAGCACACATTTGGCTTCTCCTAAGATCTGTACTTCCCTTCCCCTGCCTTTCCTAATACCATAGGTACCTGGATCATTTGGACAATGATGAATTTCAGAAAGCCATCCAGGAACTCCAGTTAACAAAGAGTATCTGGACTATTGACCTGGCCTACCTAATGCGGCACTTCGGTGTTAGGCATAAATTTTGCACCCAGACACTCGGAGTGGACAAGGGCTACAAAAATCAGGTTAGTAGTCTTATCTACTGGGAGACAGGAGACAGTTTTAAAAGCCCTGCATGTCGTGTTATAAAAGCTCTGCTGTGCTTCTGACAGTTAACCACAGTTCCTGTAACAAGGTTTGCCTATTGCCAGAACTGGCACAAATCAGTTCCAAAGGCAAGGCTAGATATGATCCCACATATTTTCCGTCTTTGATTCCATAATATGAATTGTTTCAAAAGTTTTCATGTAATGCTCATAAAAGGTTCCAGCCTATTTGACAGCTTTGGAGACTGAAGCCCTCTATTTATCTACAGAACAGGTAGAGCCTGGGCAGCAGCAGTGCTAGCTTCCACACTTTCCCCACCACCACCGTGCCTCAGCCCTGACCTGGAAGAACCACCTCTAGAGGTGAGAGGGGAACTCGGCCTCCATGGCCATCGAGAGCTTGGCCTCGTTAAGATTGCCAGGGGGGCCAGTGAGGGCCTGTAGTGGCGATGGCTTTTCTAATGCAAGGCTCCTGCCCAGTACGAACCAGACAGGCTTCTTTCATGCAGGCAGCTGAATAGCCACTGGAGGGAAATTGCAACAGTAACTGACCAGCAGTGAATTTAAATTTAGAATTTACAGTAGGAATCCTCATCTTGTTACCAGTGAGCTAAGGGAGAGATCTCTTGTCCCATAGCCAGATCTCCAACTTAGGCAGCCCCTGCTAGCAGGGATTTTAAGTAGAGGATTACCTAAAGTAAACATCATTCCAGTTCATAGTGTCTGTTGTCTCCACAGTCGTTTTACAGGAAGCACTTTGACACAGAAGAGAATCGTGTGAATCAGCTTTTTGCACAAGCCAAAGCCTGCAAAGTGCTGGTGGAGAAGTGGTAAGCTTATTTTTTCTTTCCTTTCTCTTTGGAGATTCTGGGGGTCCCCATGCTTTTCTTGGAGTCCCCCAGCTAAAATGGTAAGAGAGACCGAAATCAAGCCTTGATCCTTTCTTGTGTGAATTCCAGAGTATTTCTACTATATCTGTCTCCCAAAAAAACGCAGACATCAAGAGTTAATAGTGAAGTTTGAGGAAAAACAGTCACGACACAGAATAAGTGATTTCAAAATGCTGACAGGAGTTGACTATTGTTTATGTTTTGAATTTGATTATCCATTAAAATTACCCAGTAGGGAGTGCCTACGGCACTCTAATTGGCTATTGCTGGAATTAAGGGGAGTGCTACGTGGGCACACAACCCATTGTTCCCAGAGCTATGCAAACAGTATAGCTCTCTGTTCCTACACACATGCACAAAGAAAAAGCTGGCCTATGAGCTTTTGCCAAAGGGAAGATGAAATAAGGAACCTCTGTGAAAGAGCTGCAAACCCAGGAGAAGAGGAAAAACTGCAGAATTGTTTCATAACTGACAGTGATATTCTACACGGGAACTAACTAAGTGTCCATGTTCAACTTGAGTTGCATTCCTTTTGATAGTGAAGCTGCATTTGGATCTCTCTTGTTGAAGTGGGGTAAATGATTAGAAGAAGAGAGGGTACAGGGCAGTCACAACAGCATTCGAATGCTGCAATGCAACTTCCATTTAGCAGAATTTTTAAGTGTCCTTTTTAATGTACATGGAGTCTGTATGGCACCATCTGTTTAACAGGACGGAAGGGACAGCAAGTCCGTCTCACTTTAGCAATCATAAGGTTGTGGCCTTGATCATGGCCGGGACAGAGGGCACATCTACCCGTGCAGTACTGAGGCTGGGGCACCAAAGAGGAGAAGCGGGACTGGAAAAGATTAAAAAGCACAGGAGTTCAGTTAGGTAGTGCATACAGCCCGGACATCTGGAACGTATCCGAGGGATGAGTTTCTAACGCATATGGAATACAGCATCTGCCTCAGAGAAGGACAGCTTTTTACAGATGAGATTATACATTGTTTGGTTAATACTCATTCTCTGTAGGAGCTACTACAGAAATAAAGTCTCAAGAACATCAGGTAGTCCAAAATTGCAACTGGGAGACACATTCCTGTGTGACAGAGGCAAATTTGGGCATGTCTGAAGTTGCTTAGTGATTATACAATCTTTAACCACTCAGTTGATAAAGATTTGGTGCTTCAGAGATAAGCTTTTCTAAGAGCAGGAGAGAACACTTCACTGACGATTTTCCCACAACAGAAGTCTCTCAAGTTACTGCAGGAGGTGCCAGCTCCTTATACTCTTCTCTGGGACACCTGATACACTCTGAGATTACATTTGTATTACTGCAGAACCCAGAGCTGTTGCTCCACACGTCAGTAGCAGCAATGAGATCAAAACACCTTAAATGACACAGGTTTTGTCAGGCTTTGTAGCAAAGCCGGCAGGGTTTAACAGCAAAAAGCTGTACCTGTGATATATAAACAACCGTGCCAGGTGTGTTTTAAGTATGTCCATCACCACACACTTCTTGTTAATAAGCAGATCTGATGTTTTTTCCACAGCACAGTAACTGTTCAAGACATCCAAAACCACCTGTCCCAAGGTCATGTAGCCATCGTCCTAGTGAATGCAGTCCTGCTATTGTGTGATCTTTGCTCAAGTCCAGTCAAATACTGCTGCTTCCTTCCCATTGGACAGAAGTGCTTCTGCAGGAATCCCGACTACCAGGGCCATTTCATTGTGTTATGTGGCTACAACAAAGCCTCAGGGAGTATTTACTACAACAACCCTGCCTATGCCGACCGTGAGTAGCCTGTTCCTTTTGGGTGGATTCTCAGCCATTACTAAGGTGTCTGTACTGCAGAGCCTCAGCTGGGCTGCCCCTAATAGCACACATGTATTTCAAGCATCACTAACCAATTTGTCAGACGGGGGTTTGCCACATTAATTAGATGAGTGCTACATTTTGTGCTGTGATTTACTGCGCATTAACATACGCATTCTAGCAAATGTGTCTGGCTTTCACATGGGTTAGTGAGAGATGCTGAACTGTTCAGAATATAACAGGATGGCTAACTTAGTACCCATTTACAGCACTACTTCAGTGAGCACTGCCTTTGAGGCAGAAAGATCTGAGTAAGGCTGTAACCTGATAGGTCTAGTCTGCATAATAGTTACTTTTCTTTGCAGAGGCTGCTAGACCCAGTATAAAAGCCTTTCACAGGCAAATTCTTCTGCATTTTTAGTAACATTTTCTTCCTCCTTAACAGGAACATGCTGCACCAGCATCAGTAACTTTGAGGAAGCCAGGACAAGTTACGGCACTGATGAAGATATTCTGTTCATCTACACAGACAGCTGACGTCCACGCCTGATACTTGTGGTCCTTTCCTGTGCAGCCTGCCTGGCAGCTGGCTGCTTGTCTCAGGACTCCCCCTGCAGAGACCTTCCTCCTGAATTGCAGTGGGATCTTAAACAAGGGAGGCTTTATAGACATTGATAGGACTATATTGCAATGCTCTCTTTACCTTTTTTTTTTTCCTGATGATGTACCTGATTTTGCAATGTATGTATCCATTTTTTGTTTGGGGGTTTTTTGCCCCTCATTTTCAACATTGCGCATTTGACAGCGGTTTTAAAATACAGGCCCAGGGCCTGTTCACTCTGAGCTTATTTTCAAATTAAACACATGAGAAAAAAAGCACCAAATTTATGAACTTTTACACGTGGTAATACATGCATAGGTTTAGGTAAACAAAACCAGAAAAAAAAAAGAAAATACCTGTTTCTCTGTCAAAGCATCAAGGGTTTCTTCAGCCTAAGTCTAGGGAGTTGAGGTTCAGCAGGGTATTATGAAAGGAAAAAACAATAACTTAAATCACTTTTAAATAACGAAAAATGCCTTGCTGGCTCATCAGTATTGTCAGCATGATAGGAATCTAACACATGTACTTAAGGAAGCTTCCCATGTACCAAATTAACCTTACACAGACTTAGCATTTATGCCAGTATATTAAATTTTCAGTCAGTTCTTGCTATTGTTCCTTGTACTACAAACTCAATCTCTTGGCTAAATCCTCTAGGATGACTGCTCAGAGCTCTGTATTGCCCCAAAAGCTTAAGTGACGATATTTTATTTGTACCTAGAAGTCCTTATTGCTCTTCTCAAAAACCTCTGAACATTATGCCACCCACATGTGTGAGTTTCCGCAGAATCCATTCTAAATATAAAATTTAAACTTATTAATCAAATACAGAAAATGATCATCCATGCTAATGATACTAATTTTGTGTATAAATTGTAAATACCTGACAGCATATACTGTATTGTAACTAAAATGCTGAATCGTAAGTTGAGCCAAATTTAGCTATTGTTACTAGTTCAGTGACCTTCTAAGAAGAGATGAAATCAATTAAGAAAAGAGGGAATACAAACATCTCTGCTACAAGTAAGAGGCAGTAACTCAGATTTTTTAGCTCTTACAATACAGCTATATTTGGATTAAGTTGGAGTTACTGTATTCAGACATGATCAAGTGAAATTTTTAGCAGCCTACACATAATCCTTTCATGGGTTTAATTACTTTGCTGAGGAGCACTGTTAAGTGTAAGAACCACATTCATCCATCACAATTTCCTACAACTCTTGATCTCAAGTCCTACCTATGCTGAAATGGGTAGAAAACTCAATACTGATGTGAAGCTAGCAAAATTTTACTTTGCACTCAAGACAGAGACACCTTTGGCATGGTTTTAGGAAAATAACCGTTCAAGTTCTGGATCTGCATGGAATAACAGTAAAAGGACACTGTTACTTAGTGGAGGAAATAATACATAGGAATCTACTTTCAGCATGGTAACAAATTTTTCCAAGAGAAAATATTTTTATCAGTTCACTTACCAAAAAGTATCTGGAAAGTGTTCAATAAGTATGCTTAATAGGATCAAGAGTGCTCCTTTGTACAAAGGCTAAAAATAGTAACAGACATTTCAAAAGCAGTCGCCTTTAAAGAGTTCCAAACAGAAAGTATGTGACAAAAAATTTTCAGTACATTGAATTTTGCTTATCATCGGTGAGGTTGGAATACCTGCTGGCACTTAAATGTGCAAAATGAGTAAAAGTTAGGATGTGATTTGTGAGCAGAACCAGTACATTGCTGCAACCAGCAGCAGCCCAGAAAAAAAGGTACAAAACCTATTTACAAGAAAAGGCCTTCCCACTCCTCCAAAGTCAGTCACCAGAAGGCTACCGATCTGGGAATTTTTATGTCCAAGTCCAAATTAATGATGTTTGATTTAGAGAGATTGTATTAGCTATGTTACTAATTAACAGGTATGTAAATTACAGGTTGACAGAGTACTTCCTTAAGCCATGCATTTTCAGGTAGGTAGTTCATTCAATACCATTAAACTGCCAAAGGATTAATTTTAGACCAGGCTTGGTTAGCTAAATAAAAACAATTCTTACAATAGGCTTGTAACTGACATTTAGCCTCTTGCCGGTTCAGTTACCCAAATGCAAATCTCAAGCTTATACATAAAACATGAACTTAAGGGCATGCTTAAGTGTTCTGAAGTGCACAAATCGGTATAACAATATTGACTGTTAAATGTTTGGTACCCAGGGTTTAAATACTTCAACAAAACTGAAAGATAAAGAAAACAAAGCTGTTGAAGCTAATACAGACAAAAGGAGAGCTCCACCATCGCATCAGGATCTCTTATAGCTGCTATGAGAGATGAAAACATGAGGAAGAACCAAAAGCCAAGTGAAAAGACTGAGTATTTATATAACACAAATTCAGATTAAAAAGAAGCTCACGGCGCAAGCATTCAGAACATCCGCATTTTCTGAGACTGTTTTCCATTACAAGATTGTCTATCAAAATACTCATTCTGAAAATGTTTTGTCACTTTGTTACTTTCATGATGTCAATAGCAAAGGAAGGGGTATTTTACATGCAGGGATTTTATACATAAATATATTTTTATTTGTAATTAAGCCATTCTCAATAAAGGTTTAAAGTCACAGATAACCCTGTATCAATGTAGCGAGTGTATTTATTTACTAGCTTATTATGAAAAACGGTGGAAAAATCTTTAGAGGATGTGTTATGTACTTAACTGGCAATGGCACAGATGAAATTTTAATTTGGGAAAAAATTATCTAGAGTTCAAATATTTATTTCAGCTATAAATTTATAGTTGCTAGTCTGTAAATTGTATTCATTCTGCACTTCCTGAACACATACTGCATCACCTGAATCATACAAACCAAAATTTCAATATACACCAGTAGCTGAGAATAGCAAATGTGTTGCTGTTACGTATGCTCAACAGCTGTTTTGTGTATTCTGCAACCACCACGTATCCCACTGCAGTGCAGCTCCAGGGAAGCAGTTTTCCTTACCCATCCTGATCCCTAATAGCACCTCCACGGCTTTCTGTTCACAATGAAAAGTAACGCAACTGCACCAGCTTTGCCTATGCTTTAGCTAGGGTTTCTATTTTTGCCTCACAACACAGCACTGAGCTTCTGAAGATACTAAAAGCATCTGTCTGCAGCACTACTTCTGCACCTCAAGGAGCCCAAAGACATAGGTCCAACTGTGGTTGTAAATATATAGTGTAAAGGGCAACAAAGAACCAGTGGTCTTGCTTTACAGCACCCACAAATCTTCAAACAACTAGGACATGTCTGGCACATTACTTAGCTCTAACACCAAATAGTTCATAATTTAAAAAACCCAAACAGATTAAAACAATTTATGCCTCCTTTCCCCCTGAAGTATGCATTTGGGTAGAGGTTAAAAATTAGAAAGCAGAAGTAAATGATTATGTATAAACTTTTATGTCCTCTGAACCCATCATCTCCACCAAACTATATCACAGTACTGAATAAATTTCATCACTGTTTCATATTAATGTATTCCTACTAGATATATTTCTAGTAAGGAACAAAAGTTTGGACTCATTAGTGTAACTGACAAAAAAACACCCCACAACCAAGAAGCCATTTTTCAATTATTTTACTTAACATAGTTTTGAAACATATTTAAAAATTGGTTACAGGAAATTAAAATGACAACATTAAAATAACAACTTGTGATCTGCAGTAAAGCTATCATGCAACAGTACCTGTTAATTTGTTACGTAACATTTGACTGTAACGAGATGCTCTCTCTTATTCTTTGATTATATTGGGTATAAAATAAGGCTGGACTGCTTCAGTGAGTTTCTCTGCATACATTTCATATCTACCAGTCATCTGGAAAAGAAAAATCAAAGCTTCAGTTCTTTCAGTGACCTATGAAAGCACTTTAGTAGAAAATATTTATATTCACCGTTTTTTTATTACAACATATTATTTAATTGCCCCCAAAAGTAAAATCATAATTCACTCAAAATGCAAGACCTCCAGTGCCTTAGCACAAACTGATACATTTTATAAAAGAACTCACATTGCACTGCCTAAAACTGTACTTCTACCAAAAAAAAGACTAGAAGTGCATTTCCACTCTAAAAAGTAAAAATTAAAATTAACACCTTCCTGCTCTGCAGCTCTCCTTCATTGACAGTCACTTCTGCTGACTAATTACTTAGGCTATTTTGGTTATCCTGGGTACCTGAAAGTTGAGTGTGAAAGGTGGCCTCACTTTCTTATGCATCAACAATACTCTCATTTAAGTAAGTTATGTAAATGAAGACAAAGGAGTATCTGTAATTATGTCTTCATAATGAGGCCTTGACAAATGATGAACCTTGCTGCCAGCGTATGTGTCATTGATGGTATTTGCATTGTTCTTACTTTATCCATTAATGACACCAAACACTATCATTGCTTTGGGTGACTCAGTAGCTTGGAGGCTGGAATATGGCACTTCACTTAGTGCACCATCCTCTTCCAAAGTGCACAGCCTTCAACATTGGCTCCGAGAGGGGCGAACTACCTCCTTCTTGCCAGAGTGCAATGAGGACAACTTGTTTAACTACTTTGCTGCTGTAAGTTTAGCAAAGACTTTCTACTTGACATCCCTTTCAGGCATCTATGAACTCAAATTGCAGATATCAGAGCAAGTTAGATAGGTTCCTACTTGCTATCAAGGGTTTTCTGCAGTGGATAAATGATGATGACTTCATACTTCCTCATTCCTCTCATATCAAAAGCTACCTCTGTCTTGGCCACAAATGAGAGGAAAAGGAAACAGATATCCCCTGTCGTATAAACAAAAGCCACAGCTGTGCCTTATGTGCCAAAAGACCAGCAATAGCAATCCACACCACCAACATAAAACTAAGGTGCTGAAAGCACAAGACTTGAAGACAACAAAAATAAGCAATTCTGTATAAAACAGCTAAAGGTCAGTGTTTTGCTTTTTCTGTTTGTTTTTCCTAATCAATACAATTGCTTTTGTTCAGATACACCCCCAAGCTGTTGTAAGCAATGCTCCATGTGCCTCCTGACCCACTTTGCAATAAGGGCCTCTGATTTCAGAGGCAAAGCAAAACTAAATGCCTGCCTGACTTAAAAAAAGACTCAGAAACTCTCAGCACAATTTAATTCCACCATGTCAACAACCATATATGTACCAAATGCATCTGTAAAATAACAAGCGCAATTCTGTCCAGAAGGCGACCTGAAATTACTTTTTGTTGTTAGTCCCTATGTATGGATTGGCAGCATTACCAAAATTCAGCTGTAGCTAAGAATTGACTATGTTTCAACTAAAAAGTTTATTCAGCATTTCAAATCCACAGAAAATTTGTATTTTTACATCAAATTGAAATCAAAACACATTATATATTGCACTATATTGTAATGCACAAGGTGGTTCCAAATAAACCATCTCTTTAAAATAAATGTCTGATCATACATTATGTGCAAAAATCAACACTCCTTGCAAATATTTGCTTATTTTAAATACTAGTTTATCACTGAAGAACCTACATATATCGTGATGGTTGCTAGCCAGGTCTGGTCTACTTTGTTAGGATTCAAACCATGCTGATCTTAAGAGTGGATATGAAAAAATTCTAGTCTCTATCAGTACTAGAAGACTAGAATGAAAGATCTGTCTCCACAGAAGTAAGCAAGATAATTTCTTCATCAACAAAGCCTACGTAAGAAGTTGTCATCTCTTTCCTCCTTTTATTCCAACAGAATATTTGTGGTGCCGTAAAATTGATCAGATTAAAAGAAGAAACTAGAGAGTGGTCTGTTTAAAAGAATAAAAAATAGAAAAAATCTGGTCACTCCACTAAACCTGTATACAATACAGCACCCCGTATACCTGGTACTGGCGCAACTGAAGGGATAGCAAACTGCAGTGCTGAGGTGTCAATTTCTTAAACTAGCACTGCTGTTGTACAAATTAAATCAAAATTACACCCTCATAACAGATGATCCAAATCAGATTTATCCCAGAAAGCAAAAAAATAGTAATAAATAAGTTCGCTAAAGCCATGTGGAGAGGCCTGCAGTCCTCTTAATCTGACTTAGATTAATTCACAAGTGGGTTAGGATGCTTCAGCAATGAATGTGCACAATTCTCTCTCTGTGGCTTCAACACATCCACTAATTCAGGGAGTTCACACTGCTAGAAGTTTGCACACAGAAAGTTCTCAGAAGCTTAAAGATTCTTGTGGTTTGGAGTTTTCACTAACTTTCAGCAAAACTGACAAGTAAGGCCTAGAAGAATATAAAGACCTACGATATTAGGTCAGATCAAAGGCCCATCTCTCAGCTCAGTGTCAAATGCCCACATACCTTGCACAAAGAAACCGCACACACTTCTAGCAGTTCTCAGAGTTCCTGGCAATCTGCACTTAAGGATCAAAGGCTAAGTTCTTAATTTAAAAGCTATTGGCCTAGTTTCCCTGAATTTGGCTATTCCTTTTCTGAATCCATTTATGCCTTCGGCCTCTAGAACACCCTGTTAAATTAGTTCAACAATTTAAGCTTTGCACTGTTAAAAAAAAAGGCTGCCTTTTAACTATTGTAAGATTATATGATCATTATGAAAACTTGTTTGTTCTAATATCGTATGTAAGTTTGTTTCTTTATAAGAAGGCTTACCTTAAAATTCCATTTGTCACTGACTTGCCTGCAAAGATTTAGATCCATCTCTACCACCAGAAGTCCATCCCGAGTGCGAGAGAGTCCTGGGGTCCTACTGCCATCTGGTGCAGCTACATAACTTGAGCCATAAAAATGGCCCAAATCATGGTGTGCTTAAAGAAATTTTTAAAAAGCATGTAATGCCATCTGCAAATAAGTATACAATTTAACATGCAGTGTTCCATAAAACCTGGCTCAATTTCTCACAGTTGCTCACTCACTGTGCTTTAAGCCAGACATCATCCTGAACAGTCCCAGCACAACCCTAAGGTATCTGCAGTTTCAACCTGCAGTTACTTTCATGCATGTTACAGCTTTCACATATATTGAATTAAGAGGAAAAAACTCACTGTGCTGCTTTTTAAATAATGTATTATTATGCTCTCCTGTTATTAAGTCTCTGAACTAAAGTAAAAGCTTTGCTTTCATTGTTTTTTATTTAGCATTTAAATTAATTCTAATTGTCAAATCATACGTTTCCAAAACAGCTGACAGAGATGCACCCATTCAATTTTCAATACAAAGTCAGAAGCGAAAATTCTAGGATTTGAAGCACAGAAAAAAAAATCTTACTTCATATTGCACAACTCCAAGTTGTGCCAAAAATCAGCCACATCTGTTGTACGACTAAGCAATGGATACCACTGACCTTTTTGATGCAGCTGCTACAAACACTTAAATCCAAAAGTAGCTGAAAAAAAAAAAGGCTCAGGCCCACTCAAGATTAAGCCAGAAATTCTGATTGTTATCACAGGACAAATTACAGCATTTCAACATAAAGTGAAGTACATACAAGGTTTCATGGTCTTCTTTGAGAATGCTCTTCGTTAAGCATTCTTTTCTTTGATTTCCAGCAAATCTGTGAAACGGGGCAAAATGACTTGGCTGGGAACTCAGGCTAGGGCCTGAATCTTCATCTTAAAACTACATATAAAATGTCATGCATTCACTGAAAACACAGCTTAATTTGTGGGATTTCTGTCTTCCAGTCCTACAACACTGCATTGACTCAAAACCTCTCAGTCCTCTGAAAGCATATAGAAACCTTAGGTATGAATTTCATGTGGTACCACCACCTTTAATAGGAATGCTGCTTCTCTCCATCTTACAAAACAGCAGACTTAAGTAAGGCAGTCACTAACCACCATCGCCCTCATGGGATAGACACTTGCAGGAGAGCTATTGTTTCTTCAGACTTTCTAGTTAACAATTATTAGCAACCCCTGAACGTGATTTCTTAACATACCTTCTCCACCATCTCCGGAAGTAAAGGCATTTTTGTAGTATTCCTGTGAAATAAGAGGAATCCATAGGTGGCAGTATAATTCCATTTCACTCAAGAAATCCTTTCTAGTCTACCATATTTAGTATGGAAGTTTATATAAATCTATTAAGAATTTTTCTGGCATACTATCAGCACTGTCTAAAGGGAGCCATCGGAGGGGCCAAGTTTCTATGATGGATAGGCTAGAAAACAAGATCTTTTTGTATCACTGCCTGTTGTTCATACACTTTGGGGAACGTGTCTCGTATCAGTTTCAGAAGTCTAAAGAAGAGGCAAAAGAGGAGACTTTTAACTGAACACATCTTAGTGGATTGCAAAAGAAGGCAAATGTATTCATATAACTGCAAGAACAAATCCAGATTCTTGCAGAGAACCTTATAAAGCAGGGTGTTTGGACTAATCTGAAAGCAAGAATGACCTATTTTGTACAACAGAAATTTTCATTATAGAATTTCAGTGTCCAGAAAGAGGTAGTCTCTGTACAACAGCAACGAACTGTGTACCACTGACTTGAAGATACATTTTACTTTCGGTCCTTTTGGCTAAAAGAATACTGATTTCACCATAGAAACTAGGAGAATTAGCAAAAGGGTGGGTGCCTATTACAAAGAGAGCAATTCAAGAACAGGAAGCAGCTGCAACCAAAAAGTAGGCTGCCAGCAACAAGGCAGCTCTCAATCTCTTTATCACTATCCATCTTCAATCATATTGAACCAATAACACAGCAGTTACACAGTAGAGGAATGTATGCATTCTAGTGCTATTCAGTTCATTAGCTTGAATTAACGTATGCTACACTTATGAAACAACAAAGTGAAGATACATACCGTTCCTACCCTGTTGATGGGACATGTGAAGCAGTGATTAGCTATGGCAGCATTTCTTGCTTCAACTGGCCACAGTGACTCGCTGGAATACACAAAAGAGGCAGTAGTATTCACTACTTGTCTATTTCAGAGCTAAATTTAGATTATGACTGTCTCAGACTGTATATTTTCTGTAAAAGAAGACAAAGTTAGGTGCTAAGATTGATCTTGCTTTTACGGTCAAAATCTCCCCACAGATATAGCCAAGCACTATAATTATTTTCTGCTCAAATACAGGTATAAACATTCTATCTGACACCAAATATGGCTTTGCCATGTCAAGAAAAAAAAGAAAAAAATTAACATATCTCAATATTTTCAAAGCGTACAAAGCTCTACTCTCCAAAATTACACAAAAGGTTTACACTTGTGCTTTCCCATTCCATTAATTTTCAGTATACCAAACATCATTCTGCAGCAAAACTGTAAGAGATTCATATGAGTTGCCTCCTTTTTCCCCCAAATGGTCCAGGAGAGTCTTTTATAGAAGTGAATAAAAAAAAATTAATTATGGGAATTATAAAAAAGAGTAAAGGTAAAGAAAAAAAAAATCAAGTTTCCACCAAAATTTCCTATTTCTGTTATTTCAACCACAGTTTTCATAGCACTTTCCAGTAAGTAATTTTCCCATGGTGGGTTGATGAAAAAGAAAGCATGTTTAACAAAAGCATCCCAATAACTTCTCAGTAATCCTCTATTAAACCAGTCACTAAATTTACATAAAACCAAGAACTGAGAAATAAAAAATTCCATCTCTTTTACAAGCCTCTACCTCTTTTCCAAAGGAGACTTCAATTCTGACTGATGTTTCAAACTGAAACAGTCTTCTTTTTATTACATAGTTTGATACGCAAGGATCAGACTAGTTAATAGGAGACCTGGAAGTACTCAGAACTCCAAAACAAAGGTGATACAATTTGTACACTCCTGTGACAGCATGTACCTGCCAGATTCTGAGTACCAAGACAAGGTTGCAAGCATCTGACTCATTAATCTCCCAGTCAGACTCAAGAATCTTAAGAGATGGTCACTGGACTGATTGAAAGGACTTGGTTTATTGCTTCTTTTCTCAATTGCTTTGAGTCTGGCAGCCAGCTCTTCTAAGAAAAAGGGATTTTATTGAAAAGCTCCAGCAAATTACAATTTCACAGAAGAGAGACAGGAAAAAAAGGCTATAGTCAAGAAACGACCCCAGAGACGGTTTTTACTTGGGCCTCAAGAGTCCTCTTCCTGCAATAAAAACTACATGCTTAAAAACAATCAAGTGAAAGTCAATAATTAGGAGAGCCTGAAGCACCCAGAGTACCAATGAAGTGGTAATTACCATGACAACGGGGTAATTTCTGTTTGCTCTCCTGTTAATGGACTATAAGTGGACAAACATCACAAATATTATTCTAGTAGTGACAGAAATGCCCCAAAAGCATTGCATATTCAGTCAGCTCTTCTTCAAAGGACATTTTCCAACATTACTTAACGTAAATTATCTTTTATACCAAAAACTATTAAAGGCAGCTTGAATGACAGAATACTACATCTAACCTATAGTTCTGCACTCCAGATTTGTAAACTCGTGGTTCTCTGCATCTGAACTGGCTGTGGGTGTGAAAGTTTTATGCCTCTAATCTGTTTTTTGTCATTTCTACCCTATTTTGAATGCTCAATTGTCCTCAGAATTTTCTAGCTGGTCAGCAACAAAAACTGAACTAACATTCTTGGACCTTGTTACAGAGACAGAGAAACGCCAAATGTACATTAAACAGGTAAAAAGAGGGGACTGGGTGAATCCTGAAGAAATGGAAAATGATAAAAAAGATATTCCTAGTACATTTCTAACTCTTCTATCATCTTGTATACCCAGTTAGCAAGTCTATATTGCCCGAACATTTCGTACATTAAGGTTTACAAAACTGACCCTGGAAAAATCTCTTCCTCTAGGTTTAAAGAAATAAAATGAAAGTTATCTGCAATCAGTCCATGCACACAAGCCCAGCTGAAGGGAGAGAGAAGAGAAATGAGAAAGAATTTTTAGTATTATAAGAGATCAGTAAGTCTTCTTTTTTTGTTTGCTACTGGATATTATACTTGTATTACAATACCATAAGTAACAATTAAATATGCTCCTGTTAGCTTCCTAAAACTTATCTTTGGAGCTGGAAAGTCAAAGACAGTTCAGCTAGCCCAAAGTATGCTTTTCAAACTCACAATGGAAATGTTTTAGTTCCAAAGAACTCTGCAAAGCCAAACTTCCTCTCCCTCACCCTGTACAAAGCCAGCCACTTATGCTGAAAAGGGTTACAAAGATTAATAATTAGGCATAAACTACCATCACTTCTTCAGTCATATGTATGTAAACATTATATAATAATAAATTACTTTTCAGAGCCTCTAGTTATCAGGGAAAATTAAAAGAAAACAAAAAGCACCGTTGTTCCATCATGTGTTAAGCTGATGTGTAGACATATTCTGGAATCCCACACTTCAATTTACAAATAGTCTAATTTGGAATTTCAAAGTATTGAGTAGTACAGCAAAGAACAGAAAACAATGAGAATGAACAGAAGGCGTGGTGATTTTGTCAAGAGGAATAGTATAAAGAACCACTGAAACCATTTCTACAAGGTTTCTACCTAAAGAAAGCCCCCTTGCTGGCCCCAAAGAAATGCAGTTATTTTGTATCACATTATAGTATCCCAAGCAATACACAGCCTGTGTCAGACAATGCTTTAGAAGCGTGACACATTCAAAGGTTATTGTATTAAAATGTGACTGATGCTGATGGTGTAGAGGCAAAGAATATTCAAAATCTAATCCACAAATTAATCATTATGAGCTAGCTAAGAAGTGTATTTTCTTAGCTCACTGAGCTGGTTTTCTTTTTTCTTCTAGGAAATCAAGTCAGTAGAGTGCAATTAATGTCAATCTGCAGAAGATTAATCTCAAGGGAAACAGTTTACGCTGGTTCAGTCTGGTTCAAGAGCCCTGATAATCACAAAACTGCCAACAGTTTAAAAAAAAATGTTTGTGAGAAAAGGGTTTCTCAGCTTGGCTCTGAAACTGCCATTTGATACCGTACTTACTGGCTCCTAGGTGGACGATGCAAGCTGGCAAGCTAAGCCTGAAGGTAAATTACTGCTGCCTACAATAAAGCAAAAATATTACATATATATGTAATATAAAGGATGCTGGTTAACTCTGTCTCAGAGACAAAAGACCTGCAGACGTACAACTGAAGTTCTGGAAGAGAATTAGTGATTATGAGCAGACTGGAAGCCCAAAACTCCAGATGATGAAAAATGCAGATTCTTTTGTGAAGGCAAAACAAGGAGGTGACACCTCAGTTTCCAAGACCTCAGCAAGATGCCCCTGAAGCCCCAGCAAGGGGCTCCGTTTTTCAGTTAACCCAGAAAGCATGCAACAGCCTAAATTAGTCTGCATTTTACCTGAGCGTTCCAATAGTGGCTGAAGGGTTGAAGATGATCTCTGCTCCATTCATACTAAACATCAGCCAGTTCAGAGGGTGATGGCGCCCATAGCAGATATTCACAGCAATTGCTCCAAACTGTGTCTGAAACACTGGGTGTCCTGTATTTCCTTCCATATAGTAAGTAGACTATAAACAAAACAAAAAACCACAAATGTAGACGTCTTAAAAAAGTGAAAAGAAATACCTCCCACACTATTTTGACACTTGCCAATTTCTGATTATCACCTTCAAGTCATAAGACCATAAGTGAGGACCACACCTTTCATTTAGTACATAGCTGCACTGTAACAGGTATAGAGCAAAAAGTGGCTCTTAGGCTGCTGAGATCAAATTCAAGCCCCTTTGTGTTTCCCTTCACTCATACTACACTAAAGCATTGTCTGACTTTGACACAAACACTTCTATTAATGCTAGAAACCCCTACAGAAGCTTAAGAGGCATCCACAAATTGCCAAATTTTAGGGACCTTTCTTAGTACTTTCCCCACATAAGAAAATTTTCCTAAGTCATCATGGTCCTTTGATTCCGATTGAAGAGATGATGAACGCTGTTTAAAGAACACAAAATTCCTTTACATTCACCTGTTATGTAATGGCATGCAGTAATTCTATGAATGTTATAAGGAAGTGTCAGTGTATAGCTAAGACTGATTATTTAAATTTCTTATACGCCTACTGCTCCAAACAAACAGAAGGTTTGAAAATACCACCAGGAAAATCACAGGGTAAATCTAGAGAAATGCAGAGAAACTGGAGCCAACTGCTGGTTCAAAAGATCCCATTTACCATATGCTGTGAACTTTCATCTTACCATATCAAACATTTCTAAACACTTAAAAATGCACTTGTTCCTGTAAAAGGCACTAGTGAAGAGAACGACAGGGCATTGTTAACAGCTATCAAGAAAAACATTCAAGAAGATATTCTAAATGAAATGTGCAGAAACAGTTCTTCCCAGATAAAAGAAAAGAAAAGCATATGTGTGGAGTCACTGACAGTTGCCTACTTAGTGCTCAGTAGTAGTCAAAAACCCACGAAAATCTCAGGCATCAACAGGAAGGGTATTGAAACGTAACAGAAAACATTGATTTGCTGGTTTATAAGAATTCTGTGTGCCCATAGCTTAAGTACTCTGGGCAATTCTAGTGTCCGCATCTCAATGAGGATACACCAGAGATGGAATAAGCAAAGGCAACTGAAACTACGAAAGGGATGAGGCAGCTCCCTTGTGAGGAGCAACTAAAAAGGCTCTTCAATCTGCAGACAGAAGGCTGAGGGCGATATTACAAATGAGATTTACAAAATCACAAAGGCAGTGGATAAGATGAATGACAAAGAAATCCCAAAGCAGCGGCAGTAGTGTGCATTGACCGAAATTACACTCTTGTACCTGTTTTCAGCCAAAGTAACTTTTCTAATGCAGCAGGCAGTGCACTTCTGAAATTGCTTCTTTGTGAAAGCAGGTACTACCACCAAATTCAGAAGGGATCAGACAAAGTCATAGCTAAAAGAACCACAGATAACAAATGAAATAGACAGTAACATGCCATCCAACATCCCTAATACAATGACTGTGGAGATTAAGGGAGTACACAAGTTGCAGAGCCGCCACACTTATTCCTAATAGTACCTTTTTGTAACAATTTGAGAGACAGAAAAGTAAGGTACATAATCCACCAGCCTGACCCAGTGGTGCGTGCCTCTTATATCATATAACAAAGGTGTGTTGTAAAACAATTCCCTTTTTATTGAAACTACCTGTCCATTATAACAACCACTGCTGTTGGTCTTGAAGGAAGCAGAACCACATCAGGCCTAACACAAGCAGTTACAGCTGGGGAACAAACGAGGGCCTCACCAAAGTGTAGAATGGCATGACAGACAGAGGAGGATCGCCTTCTGAAACCAAGAAAGACTAGAGGTTCAGTATGCCCAGTGTATCTGACATCTCATGTTTCTTATTTATTATCAAGGTCTCATGAATTTGCACAGTCCCTTGGGCACTGATTTTTATCTCCTTTCATGTCTGTAGAAAACACACCACGTGGTGGGCCCTCACACGATCCTTTTTCAAAACAATTCCACTGATTGACTATATTTCCATTTTTTCTTCTATTCTCAGCTTTCTTTTATTACAACAGAAGAAAACCAAAAATGCTGTTGCTTCAGGGAATTCATCAGTTCGTAGTTCTTTATTCCTTAGCAGAGGTCACAGTCATCTCCACAGCAACAAACTGTGATGTCTCAAGAAGGATTGATTTTTGTTTATTTATATGCCCTCCCACACATGGCTGAATAGGTTACAGACCAATCTCCTTCCCCTTTCCATTTAGTTCTCACCGATTCAACAAGGATGATTTCAACAAAGCTCCTTTCCCTATCTGCCCTACAGAAACAACCCACAAGAAATAATTTCAAATTCCACCCTTCCTTTGGGGGTTAACTGTTGATAAAGAAAATACCATTAGAGCAACAGAGATGAGCATAATCTTTCCCTCTAGTCTTGGTGGTTTCTAAAGTTCTTCTATCAAAATTGCTCATCTCAGAAGAATGGACTTAATGCTTTGCTAACAAAACCAGCTAAAAAGACAGCACTGTTTTGGGTAAACTCTACTTACTTCTATAACAAGGTAGATAAGACAAGGAATATCAAATCATTATAGGATACCTGCAAGGTATAAAGAGATTGTTCTGTGGTAATCCTGGCATTTAGGATAAGAACTAACTCCTTTTAGGAATCATGCAAAATTCATAATGAAACTCTATTTATACTTCACACTGAAAAGTAAATTTTTCTTTTTTTTCAGATGCCTTTTATTTCAGTTTTATAGCTGGTAACAAGTTTCTCGGAATCTGTTGCTGATCCAGAAAATAGTGTCTGGAAAACTGAAAGACGTCATATTTTAGCACAAGCAGCAGGAATTTATTTTTTGTTTGATTATACAAGGAACAAATCAAGAATGTGGAAAGTAACCCAAATTCATTTTTATTAGTCCCTGTATTTTATACGGGTTTGTTAGTTACTGTTTCACATGCTAAAAGACAGATCGGATACCATAACATTAAATATCAAAATAATTACTAAAGATTTCAGAAGTCAACACTGGTGACTGATAGGCCTGGGCCAGAAATCCATTGTGTAGAAAGCCATTAACAGCCTCCTCTGAAGAAACACAAATCCATCTGATCAGGCCTGGGAGCCCAGGTCAAAACTTCCAGAGGTTTTTGAATACAAAGTTTCAAGATATAAAAAAAACAACTTCAAAAAATAATTAAAAAGCAGTTTGGATTCTGAGGCCTCAGTTTAGTGACTGGAGCATTAGGATTGGGAACAAAAGCAACTGCAGGTATATAGCCCCCAGTACTTAGAAAAAATGCCTCTGTTAATTACCATAGCTGACAAGGAAAGATTTAGTTAGGTAAGATAATGTATTTTTAGACTGAGGTTAATTTTTAATCCTGATCTTTCTGCTTGTGACAATTCTATGGATGGATAAACACATTTCATATCTACCAGTTTTCTTCTGACGTGGCCTTCTCTACCAGTTCAGTTTCTGAAGCTGATTCTGGAGGACAGCCTGAAAACTGCCGGGGGCTTCAGTGGAAGTAATGTTATAAGTAAATAGAAGATGTCATAAACCAACTATTCAGTTAGAAAGGCAACGAATTAAGGGATTCTACTCAAAGAAACATCAGCAAAAGAACTGTGATTTCCAAGACAATCTCACAGAGAAACAGACATCAAGACCATAAATAACGTTCATGCACCACCCATGAAACAATTGCCTTCCAAATTAAAAAAGTTCCACATGCACACATGAAAAAACTATCTAAGCCAATAACGCACAACTGATTTTCTTTTATTTAACACACAGAATTTTCTTTTAAAGATCCTCAATACTTTTGTAGTTTCCCTCAGGCCAAGGAAGAGTACATGACAAAGACTCAATATTATTTGTCTTTTACGAGTCATCAATCTCTATTCTTGATAAATTAGCTTACTATAATTTCACCTGAGAAAAAACTGATTTGACACTTAAAGAATCATATTTTCTAGAAATCTATCTAAATTTCCTGCCAATGTGACTGATACAACACATGAGGATACGAACAAGAGCTGCAAAGTAAGACTAGATTGATAATCACAACACTGCACCTTACCTCATTGAAATCTCCAACTCTTGGAATGTGATTTTTCCTACTTTTGCCAAGGACAGCTCCAGAATTAGAAATGACCACTGCAGCATTCCATAGAGTTCCCCCATGTATGTCATCTCGCTCCAGGATTGGAGATATCACAACCATATTGTGTTTCTTTGCCAGCTATACAAATGAACACAATTATTTTATTATACACAACCCTGCGGTAATTATTTTCATTTTTTGGTCATAAAGAAGGATTTTAAAAAGTTTTTATCTTGTACATTACTCTGCCTGTTATCAATGGTCAGTGCTTAACCCACACTGGCATGCCCACATCACCACAGTTTCTTCATCAAAGATGGGCACGTTGCAGAAAGCTTTCCACCTGCATCCTTCAACTAGAAACACAAGGTGCCAACAGGGAAAAAGCATCCTATCAGCAACGGTCAAGCTACAATGCCCACCTCTATCTATTCAGAGGCATAAGAGGAGATAGATCTCATCCCAGTGTTTCATTCTGGAATACCACGTAAGTAGTATACCAGAACGACAGACACCACGCCTAGCTGGGGGAACAAAGAAAAAAAAAGTAAAATAGCATTACATGTTAACTATAAACGTTAAATAACACAGGTGTGACAAAGATAGCAACTTCTGACTACCAGTTTACTAGCACATTGCCTTTTCCTTCAAATTTATTTCTCCAAACTTCCATAGTGTCAATAATTCCATAGTGAGAAGCAACACACACCTGCCCCAGACCAGACTAAAGATATCACGCTGTCTACAAAAGCTTAATAGGTCAGTGCATATCTGGGCAAATCTGACATCAAAATAGTGTTTTGTTCACTTGTAAAAAAAATTAAATTTATTTTAAAAGAAAAAGTCAGAAAAAACCCTCAAAACTCTGACACCGCTTGTATCAACAATCTCCAGAAAAATAAGAGTCAGACAATAACAAATCTCCTTGGGTCCATAAAAAGCTCCCTACGTTTTGTGTCATTTCACAGGGAGATGAAAAAGATTTGCGTGAAAGTGTTCCCTGTTCAGAAAAGGCTAGCTGTTCTACTCACACCTGCATACAAGCATTGTTTAATAAGCAAGATACACCTTTTAAATGGAAATTAAAAAAATATTTGTACGAAGAATTGTTCCTCCCTTGTAAAATTCAGGAATAGCTAAATTGTGAATTTTCATACACCTTCCATGATACAAGGCAGTCTACAAATGCAAAATCGTTTAAAAAAATAAATACTGAGAACAGTTGTTGTTGTCCATTTCTACTTCAATCACTATCATAATATTTGCCAAGTAAGGTGGAAATTTATTTTGATTATTTCTGTTTTCTCAGTGGTACGAGATGGGTTCATAAAGAAATCCATGCGAATCAGTGGCAGTTATGGGCTGAGGCTGGATGTGGGGTTTTTTGCTTGACTTTTTTTACCTCTTGACAGAATTTTGTTGTTGGCCCATCCTCTGCTGACTCAGCAAATTCAGTCCAAGGAAGCTTCTCTCTTGTACAAAAAGCAAAGGGCATGGCTAGAAAACATCAAGGCAAGATAAAATTTACCAAAATGTTCATGTCACTCAAGAAATGCATGCTACATGAATACAGATAAAAAAATTAAACACTTAAGAATGATTCAACTATTTTCCTTGTTTAAAGGCAAAAGCTATTTAAAACTATTTTTAGTAAGGGCTAAGAGTTTTGGACCCATGCAGAGCACAGTAGAAGAGAAAGAATGCACTTAGAGAAGTCTTACCAGAAGTAAAAATACAAAATACAGCCCAGTCACTAGCGTATGCTTTCTGTGAATAACCTATTTTCACAACCTGGGCCTTCATTTTAGTTTTTGCCTCTCTTAAGCCTTAAAGACTCCATTTTAATTAAAATTAGATTTTTAAAATTCTCGTATCTGTCTAGAAAAAATCCAACATTTTAGAAGAAAAAATGTGAAGGGACGATCATGAAGGATGACATGAAGAAGGCCCACACATACAAATATCACTGTCACAGGACACACCAGTCTTCAGTATAACAGGCTTCACATACATCTTCCGCACAGTTCTGCTGCCTAAGACTCTTTGTTTTTTCCTTTAGAAAGCAAATCAGTAAAGTCAGCTGTTGTACCTTGGAAGATCCCTGCTGTTTACTTACAAGACATACTTCTAGTACAGGATACTTGATAAAATAGAAGGAACTTGACCTATGACAACCTAGAAGGAATCACAGAAAATACTCACTCCAAGCCTCCTGGAAACAAACCACGTTGACCCCACATATTGCAGCTACTTCCACAATCTCCTCAATTCGTTTGTGCAGTGCAGCCACCTGATTGCGAGAAGTGTCACGCTATAAAAAAAGCTGTATGTTCAAGTCCCTTGTATATTAATAGCCTGGCTTGTTCACATTATATTTATCTTGTTCTATACTTAGTCCCATTGCTTTCAGGGGGAATAACTCAAGAAGTTATCATTCCTGAGCACTGATAACAGAAAGAGATATAGATTTTTAACTGTATTCAGATGCTGAAAACAGAGAAAGCAATCCAATGGAATTCTAATTCCGTGGTTACAACATTTAAATATATGGCAACTCATCACTGACTGACTTGCAAATAGCTAAAGTTCTTAACAAATCAGCAAAAATTATAATTTTGCTGCTCATCGTAAACATCCTACAGAACAACATTAAGTAAACGTGAATTCAAAGTCAGGTACTCAGAATCTTAAAATATAAGGCAAGGACTCTTTATTTCCTTGGTCATCTCTGAATCCTGCTCACACGTGTGGATCTTGGCCACTCTATTGATGTTATTAACTCCCAACTATTTTCTAAATCCCTCTGTCCAAAGAGCTAATTGGTCCAAGAAAAAACATCAAAGCATTTATTAATTAGTCAAAAAACATTGTTTCAAAGTACTTGTCTCCTAAGTATTTTACTCAAAGATAAGCATAGGTGTAGCACTTTGCACGGATACTTTCATGTGTCAATAAGAAAAAAAAAAGGGACGCAGGACAAGTCAACAATGACCTACAAACTCAATAACAGTACACTGATTTACAAAAATAGTTAACTAGTTATTTATAAGGTAAAATCATTAATATAACTGCTAGTCTTTTTAACAGATGCTACAAAGAACCCACAAACTTGATCCATATACAGAATTAAATACTTGCATCTGTGACAGGTAATCTTTCCAAAACAAATTACCTCAGAAATGTTCTGTCCTGTCACTGTACAAAACTACTAGTTCAGATTTTATAAATGTGGTATTTTCTTTCACTTTTTTAAAGCTACTTTTAGAAGTCTATTTCTAGATATGTATTCTCAGTGCTTTTGCGTCCAAGACGCCAGGATACGATGGTTACCTTGTAATAGGATTTGGTTTACTGCTGTACAAAGAATAATGAACACAGCTTTATTAATCTGTGTTTACACTAATGGATTTTCCAATAATGGAACATTTCTCAATTAAAACAAGAATTGCACCTGTGGTTCCCATGGGTTGCCATCTCTTTTGATTTTGGGTAAACGATTCTCTGCTTCATTTTAGAGGCAAAGGATTTTCATGTGCAAAAACAGTGACTAAATATTTAGCTTCGGAAAAAACGCAATCAGGTTAGTCAATTCACTACGTAAATACAAGAGAGGTTTCTGAGAAACAATAAAACTGAATGTGTCGTTCCAATTTCTTCCAGTATGCAGTATTAAGGTACTGATGGGTCCTATATTGCCAATCAGCAGAGATTTCACGCTGGAGTTTCTAACACCAACAACTAAGGCGTGTTATTTCTCAAACCAGTAGAAAAGGAGTTACACACAAATGGCCCAGATCCCTGTTTGTGTACCTGGACTGCCACGGCTGCGTCTGTGGGAAGTGGAATTTTATTTTGTACCAATCCTACTCGAACAATACGTGGCCTTCTCAATTGCTCTGGAGCAGCTTCAAATCCATAGCCCTGTAGCTCAAATTCTCTTTCCTGAGCTGCTGATAGAGCAGCAGGTGGCAAATTAAGTTTTCTGGATTGAACAGGAAACAAAGACATTTCAAGATGAGACGTTCTCCTTTTCTGCTCTGCATGCAACGGATCAAAACGATCACAAATACTGTCTAGCCCTACCGAGACACCCAAGCTCCCATATGCAACTATCAGACAAGGGAACAGTCAGAGAGTAGCCTGATCATATGCCAAGCTCGCTGCTCTCCTCCATGGCAGCAAACTCCCAGCGTCCTCCTCTACGATTGTGATTTCCAGACACTATTACCTTGCTATGGAAATCGAGGAGCACATACGCACACACTTTCATCTGCCACCCCTGTATTACAAGATGCTTTCCCTCATGTTAGATCCCCACTTTTACAGCTCCCTCACCCCAAATTCATAAACTCCCCAGCCCCCTCTCAAAATTATTCCCCTCAGGTCTTTCATTCCAGTCAGCCACCTTCTCAAACGACCTCTCCACCGCCCTGCTCCCCAGATTGGGATTACCTCCGAACTACCCCGGTTCCCTCACCACAGCACCACAAGCACCGCGGGACCCACCCTTCTTTTTCCTTTCAGCCCAGCCCTGTCTCCTGCTCACCCGGCCTCAAACCGACTCCTTCCCCCTCAACTCCCGGGCCGGGCATCCCCGCGGAGCCCCAGGGGGAGGGAGGAAGGAGACGGGAGAGGGAGGCCCAGCCCGTCCCGGCAGCGCACCTTGCCTCGCCCCCGTAGAGGATCCGCTTCACCTCGCCCAGATCCTCGGGCGGGATGTGCTGCTCCAGGCACGACTCCACCGACTCCAGGCCTCCCGCCATGGCGCGGCGCGGGACGGGACGGGACGGGACGAGCCGACGGTCGGGCACGCGCTGACCGTTGGGCACGAGCGCGGCCCCCCTGCCCCCGCGAACTTTATCCCCGGGCGGGCCCCCCCCGGCGGCCCGCC
>VXBO01012662.1:388543-440629 GCA_013400135.1 Rhinoptilus africanus
GGGGGGGGCCCCCGCCATGGCGGCGGGCGCACGGAGGGGTCCTGGGCTCCCAGCCCGCCCCGGGAGGGTCCCCGCCATGGCGGCCGGGGCACGGAGGGGTCCTGGGCTCCCAGCCCCCCGGGCGCTGGGGGCAGCTGTAGTGGGGCCGGTCCCCTTTCCTTGTTGAAGGGCTGGTGGGGATGTGGAGCCTGGGGCCTGGCGGCTAACCCTGAGATGTCCCAAGGCGCTAAAAGAGGCATGGATGTGGCCTTTCCCGGCTATTTGCCACTTCTGAACCAGCTCCTCAGCCTCAGAAATAACTTACCTAAAACATCTTTAATGGTATCGTTATAAAAATACTCCTAAACAAGGCTTAGAAATAGGAAAGGTGTTATAAAATGGCAATGGTTTTCACAGATGTGCATTTTAGTCGCAATAAGACTTCGAACAGGAGCCTGTAATAAGCAATAATTTTGTCTTCAACGTAGATTTGAGGCCCCATATAACTGGAAATGCATCCCAAAGCCAAAGTTTATGCCAGAGAAAGGACCGAACAAATTAAGGCCTTGATCTGGGACCAAAAAATGCATCTAAATAAAGGATATTTTCTTCTGCAGTTACGAAACGGACACCCAGTTTAAACTGGTTATTCCCACTGAACTATTGGCTCTGCCTTCAGCTTCAAAATGCTACTGAAATGTACAACGTAGTAACTGGTTTCCTCCTTCAGATGAAGCACTAAGTCCTGGGATGGCTATGCATGTCTAAATATATCACACCGAGTTTGAACGCAGCTTTATGTATCTTGTGGAGGATGTAACAACATTCAGCACTTCGCGTTTGCAGTTGTTAGGTATTTTAAGTTAAATATTAAGCCTTTTAGGCTAAATAAAAAAAAGAACATCACGGAGAGAGTTTCTAATATTTAACTTTAAACAGAAAGCGTCCAGGAATAGCCTGGTTTCATTGAGGCATTTTGAGATACGTGATTCTTTTGCTCTAATCCACCCTTTTTAACCCAAGAAGTTGCAGCGATGCTGTGTGTGCCAAATGCAGCAGGGCAGAGGCGCTGCTCTCCTGCTCGGTAGGGGCAGAAACTCTTTGGAGTAACTCCTAAAGAGCACGCTAACTCCTTTAGGCAGCAATCAGGAAAATCCTTTAATCTTTGGGGGAATTTTCAAGATAAACTACAATTAGGGATGATAGTATGCCATAAAGCAAAAATGGTAAATTTGGAAGTGAAGGAAAAAACCCCATCATTTGAAAGGAAGGAATTTTTAAAAGTCTGGTTAGCTAGTGTATTGTGTAAGTATCTGCCCTGCACTCATCAGTGTAGCATCTCCCTGTTCATGACCAAGGGCCTAAAAACCTAGTCTTAGGAATTGTTTTTCTTTCCCAAACATACTTCTGAAGGGCAGTAATAAGCAGTGAGCGATACTTAGGTATTTTTCATCTGATGATCCTAATTTGCTTTAATGGCCAATTTTAAAGGTATATATCAGTAACATTTTGTTCCGTTCATGGCTGGCAGATCTTTGAACTTTGGAGAATGGGAGATCAATGCAAAAATCAGCTGACTATACAGGAGGGGAATTAGGAGACCAAGTAAGTTCATTCCCATATCAGCATACTCAGGATGTCAGCTAACAGATAAAGCATTTCTGGAGGATTCGCAGAAACAAACAGAAGGGCTTGAGCTTCTCTGGGAACTGTTCAAGTTCTTTTCTGCCTGGACTGCAAATTAAAGGGAAAAACAGCAGGTCTATTTTGTATCCAGCTCCTGAAGAAGGTCACATAACTGAACTTTTCTCTTCAAGCTTCTATTCTTAGTGTGAACTTTCACTGACTTCTGTATTGGTGCCTTGTTTGTTTGTAATTTAGTAAATTGTACTACATGTAGGAAATGGACTTCATGGCAATAAAACCGAAGCCCCTGAAAAGAATACCCAGGGACAGTCGAGACCTGAAAAAACAGTACATTTCCTGTGCACCGTATCAGCCATCCTGCAACACCGCAGTGAGGTCCAGACTGCGTGAATAGGAAATGACAAGCCTAGAATTACTAATAATGATGAAAGGAGATCAGGCTATTCCATAGGGACTACGTGTATATAAAGGTATAAGTCTAGCCAACACACTAAACCTTCAAAGCACAAAATGTTAATGTTGAGCAGGAAAGTAACTTAATAAAGGAAGATGCCTTCCATATCCCAGACAAAGCATATTAGAGAGCTTGGATTTAAGTCTGAACGTTCCACCTCAGTCATTGCAATTATGTGTTAAGTATGGTGCTTGAAACCAGCTCCCAGCTCTGGGGTTTTGACTTCTTCAACCCTCTGTATTTAAACTTCTTCCCAGTTCTGCATTACCTGGACCAAGTAATTGTGTTGGGAAATAGCTGAACCTTTTGGTACGAACCCGGGCTGTAATAACTGTTTTAGAGGAAAATAAGCTGGATGTAGAAGTCAGGACCACACAGTGTAATGTGAACAGAAGGCAGTTCTTCTGCACTTCTGTGTTGAAACCCTGTGTTTCACAGATGCCAACTCAGAGCTAAAACTGGGGTTTGATAACACTGGTCCACACGCTCTGTGCTGCAAGACTGTTCCCAAGAGTTCCTGTAAAACCCCACAATAGCACCCTGGCATTAGTCAGAAGCACCCTGGAGACTGAATTTAAGAGCCAAATATCTAGAGTTCAGGCTAGAATTGGGAAAGACCCAAGAAAAGATTTAAACAAACAAACAAAATCTTTCCACTGTGACCCAAGATAGGAGCAAAGGCTGAACAGCATCACGTATCAGAGCTAGCAGGCAGGACTGTAGGCAGCATTTCTATCCTTCCTTAGTCAGTCGTATGTACATATACTCCCTCTGAATCACCTAGCTTCTTACAAACCCTGCTACTGTCACGCTGATCATGTTTCCAGGCACTTTCTTCTGGTGTCATTCCTTGAAATGGGTCTCACAGAATTCCCCAGAGCAGCTAAATAAATTAATAACTTTTGTCGCTAATGCAATAGCTGTCTCAGATCACCCAGGGGGCACGCTGCTTGTTATTTAACACCTATCAAGGGATTTAGGTGGATGTGGATCCAGACATGTCCTGCAAAGCCACATGATACTGATGCTCTAAACTTGCTTTCTAGATGCTGCAACACCCTTTAAAAGGACCTTCTACACTGTCCTTTTCCAGTGGCCACAAAATAACATACTGAATCATACTGCAAAATAGATCACTGAAATAAATCTTTACATTGCTTCACCTCAAATACAGATTCCCTTGCTTCCTGTGGAGATATAAAACAATTATCTCGGAACGTACCTGATTCAAAACATTTCAAGTGTAAGAGACAGGCAGTGAAGGGTAATTAGCATAATAAAAGTTGTAAGAGAAGAGAAAAGTCTAAAATACAGGGGTAACATAAAACACTAGCTTCATGCTACTTAATACACAGCTAAAAGGAGGAGAATGGTAACCTTCCTTTCTGTCCTGCTTTGGTTTATACATTGAGACAAACGAGCTTTAAGGGTGCTGTGATGAAGGAAAACCAACATTCTCAGTTTTAAAGTCACTCTTTGTACCCTGACCTCTTGCTAATAATGTTTAACTTTGGTGGGATTTGGGGGGTTGGCTTTTTTTTTTGTTTTGGGTTTTTTTTTCCTTTGCACTGGTTACAGACAAAGAGCTTGTTTCCTAAATTTACTTAAATCTTTACAAGTATTTTTATCAGTTTTAGAAATGGGTCTGTACGTAAACTTAAGCCAAAGTGAAGTCAAGGATTTTGATATGGATGGAAAATTCTGGTCTGCGTTTAGGTTCCCTACCTTTCCCACAGACTCTGCAGAAACCACAGGTACAATCACCTATAGAGCAGGAGAGCCAAATTATAAACCTCTTAGAGTTGGCTTTGTGTCATCTGCTCTTGGCTTCCTGCCGTTCTGAAGGCTGGGTGAGGGGAAGTGGCTGAAAACTGAGGAAGTTTATTGTTGACACTACGTTTTGTCTGCTCTCAGGCGTGCCTGGGACCAAAGTAGTCCTAACCAGCGCCAGGTCTGAGGGGTGACACCTTCGCCTTCCTCCCTCCCACAGAAAAAGCCCAGCTCACAGTTTTCAAAGAGTTAATGTACCTTTGGAAGAGTCCTTCTGTTGTTAGCGCTATTGTCCTTCTAGCTAGAAACATCCTCCTTGCTTGCCTTGACTAAACCACACCTGAAAATGTATCTTTAAAACAGAAGAGATTCACAAATTGGCCACGTCTGTCAATTAGAAACTTCATTCTTCCCTGGAATATGTCCATCTCCCTGGTCCACAGGAAGTGCATTAAAGAAGTAATAAACACTCATAAAACACATTTAATGATCTAACATTTAAGAGCAGCGTTCTTGTTCGTTACTGTAACTTTCTGCTAAATTACCACCAAGAAGATTGCTCATGGGCTCAAAAGGTCAGTGTTATTTTTGCTGTTGAAATCGTGGAGTCTGGGAAACAACTGTGTGTAAATTGCTGATAAACTGGAACAAAGACAGAAGAGAAAAACACTGAACATATAAGAATGCAAGTAAACCAGCAGGAAAGGAGGGGAGGGGAAGAATCTCACGGACAGTTTATTAAAAGAACAAAAGAATAAAATCTGGCGCGTTTGTTTTCCATGGGTTCAGGAAGCCCGGTCTTTAAGCACCTACTATAAATAGAGTGTTCTAATTCTTCATCAAAGCAGGTAGTCGTCTATACCAAAATGAATGAATTTTAGGTATAATCTGGGAAGAGGAAGATGTCCCTCCCCTCATAGTAGGAGAAAGATCTTTTGTTTCAAGCCTTGCAGAAATTAGATATTTCAAAGTGTAAGAGCTGGAGAGATGGCGCAGACTCTGGAACATGATGTTTCTATACCACCAGATTCCTGGCAAGAATACTGTTAGAGAATGGAATTAGTAGGTCTCTAATTTAGGATTGAATAATCTGATTTTGAGAAAGATGGTCTTCAATTTATCGCATGACTATCTTGAAAATCCTCAAGGAGTTCCCCTCTGAGTGGAGGCCCTATGTGAATTCTATAAACTTTGGAAAAGCATTTGATAGGGTTGATAGGGATATCATATAGAAAGAAATGGGAACTTATTTAAAATTCTGAAAAGGACAATTTTCAGTCATTTAGCCCTCTATAAAGAATTTGACTGTAAAGAAATCATGAAAAGCTACCTCAGAAGCATCCAAGTTATAAACAAATGCAGAATACAGGAGCCTTACATTTCCCCTAAGCAGAAAAATAAAAGGAAAAAAAAATCACTGAAAAATTATTTTATGCAAAAAACTGTAAATTCTTTCAGGTGAGCTTATTAAGTGTTGCAAACCCTGTTATTTTATAGGTGAGACAGCTTTGACTAACAGCTTGGCCAGTAACAAACTAGCATTAAATGATCCAATACAACACTCTGGCTGTCAACTGTATGGGTTTGGGTTCCATGTTACTCAACTCAACAAGGAGGTTGAAGAGGTTTGTTTCCTCAGCCTGCCCGCTGAGCTGAATGCCTACTGGGTAGCTTTTAGGGTAGGCACTGAATATTCTTCAGGCAGGTCAAAGCCTGCACACAGCAGTCAATAAAGGGCCACATTAATCTTTAGTTTCACACTTGACAGCACAAAAGAAATAAAAACATCCCCTAACAGTCAACATTTTGCATTTCTGGGAAGGCATTCAGGCTGTGAAGCAAGAAATTATAAGGCCTGTCCTTCACAAAGGATGAGACCCTTCCTACAATGAGGATTATTACGGAAAACCTGTTAGAACTCTACATACAGACAGTGTCAAACGAGGACCTCCAGTGCAAATTGCATGGACTGGCCCAAAGACAGGACTTACTAACACACTTCCCTGTTAGTGTCTCACCATCGATATTCAACTCGTGGCTCCCACAGACCAGAAGTAACTGAGGCTGCCGTGTGACTTGGGTGGAGGAAAGCGAAGAGAAAAGGGAGCATCCGTGGGATCACTCTGCTGTAACATGATGTGAGAGCACAGTTTTATCCTAAGAAGCGGAAAAGGGGGCTTCAGCCCCTCAGTTGAATATGTCCAATGAGATGATACATACCCCCAGACACTCAGGAACCCAGACTCCCAAAGTTTCAGATGTCCAGGAATTTTAATATAGGAGGACTTAGATTGACACCAGCCTGGAAACTTCTGCTTCAAAAGAATTCAATCTGCTTTAGAATTTATTTATGAATAACATACTCTTATTCCGAAGCGAGAATATCCATACAAGGTGCTAACTAGAAGTAATATTTCACTTGACCTCCAGACTCCACCACAATCCAAATCAGTTGTCCATTGTAAACAAGCCCTTTTTTCAGAGAAGTGGGAAGACGACAAAGCATGACATCTTTTAAGGACCCCTCACGGAAGGGACGCTGTGAGGCCTCAGCGGCACTTTCACGTAGTGAAGGCTGATATTGCTGTCTCACAGCAACATGTGAAATTGGGCAGACGGTTGCAGCTGCACTTGGCAAACAGACAGTAGTAACCTAAGCCTGACACTATAAATGATGGTTATTGAACTAGTGTCTTCATGAGAAGGCTAGATGCTGGAAAAAGGGCATGAGGAAGACAAAATAGGAGTTTAATTAACTTAACGGGAAAGCAAAAGTCTCCTAGATAAAAGGAAAAGAGCCATTTCTGAGCCAAGTATTTAAAGGGTTCTCAGACCTTCCCAGGCCAAAGAGTGTGTGTAATGCTGACTTCCTTCCAGCTCTGTCTGTGCCAGAAATAACTCGTCAATGGACTATATCTCATTAGTGCACCTTTTACCAAAGCCATTCTTGCAAAAGAAAGTGATACTCGCTGCTGACATACTGCTGGCAAGTGAGGAAGAAGGAAGCTGTGTTTATGAAGTGTAACACATTCCACTATCCTTCTGCCGGAGCACATACGAATGCTCACTAACTTGTAATGGCATAAGCTAAAGACTTTTAAAAGAGAGAGAGAGCATGTGCACGCTAGGGCAAGAGTGGATCCGCAGCAACCAGGGGGAGAAGAGAAGGGTTGATTGGCCTCTAGACAGTCTTAGGTATCTTCAGCACCTCTCAGAGGCTCTTAGCAGTTCACATCGCTGATACTGTCTTTTGTGCCTTGTTGGTCCTAGCCACAGCAGAGTGAACGTGGAGTCATCTATTGTGGTTGTCACACAACACACTGAAATCTGTCCAGTTGGGTTGTAAGCACAGAACAGCCTCGCGTGTTGCTTGAAGACACAATCTGTAACTCTTGACCTGAGAGAGGCACTGAAGGAATCATATTACCTATATGGTTATGTTGTGGTTTGCCTGACAGACTCCAGTTCAGGATCCGTGCTTTAATTTAGAAAGAAAAGTACATTTCTATCTTTCACAGTTTCAAAGAAAATAATTCACACGTGAATAGAATGGAGCAGCTGAAATAGCGTCTGCTGAAGTCTGCAGAGAGTCTGAATCAAAGCTCTGAGAAGAGTAATTACCATCCACCCAGGTATCTCACTGGGCTCCAAAACTCAAATATTGGCTTTATGAAGGGAAAAGACAGACAGAAATAAAAAGTCTGTGTTAACCATTTAATTGCTGGACAGCAGCCTACAAAGACTGGAATTCAAACGAGTTGGACAGAGATGAAAAGACAAGATGGATTAGAAACACAAAAGCAGCAGTAAGAAGGAAGGAAGAGATTGTGGAGGACCTACTGGTGGAAATAATTTTCCTGCTGAGAAATAGTTGCCATACCAATAATTTCTGAGGAAATGTCTAACTGTAACTGTAGGAGGGTTTTTGTTTGGTTTTGGGGATTTTTCTGTTTAGCAGACAGACTCCGTACTGAACCGTTGGTCCAGCCTCACAGTGCAGGGTTCTGTGGGTCCAGAGGAGAAGACAGTACTGAATTTATAGCCCCAACTATCATTAAGGATGGAATGTAGTCCTTTCCAGGAATGAGTAAGACACTCCTCCCACAGCCAGAGAGGGGCTTTTATCTTTTTTATTTTACACACAAGGCACCCTCCTGCCCCCCCCACTGCACTGCATGCATATAGCCATTTCCTGAAACATTTAAAATTTGTTTTCCTTAGGTTATTTGTGTCTACAGCCACCAGCTGGTCTGTGTCAAAGCTGATATGTTCAACATATTATTCCATTATCCTATTAGGTTGAACATGTCCTTCCTCCCATGAGAGCTGTTAAAGTATCAGTCTTACAGAAAAGAGACAGCCTTAGTCCCAGTGTCACCTCCTTTCTTCTTCTAACACACTATCCCCAGTGGTCGTATGGCATACAGCTAACTTTTTAGCCTATCTTGATATTTTGTGTTCATACATGCAAGAACTGATACCTGGCCATTTAATACCCAGCTCTCTCACCAAACAAGCTCCACACATGTATCAAGTGGCTGAAAAAAAGGCTCTGAAGGCTTGAAAGAGACAGTGCCTGATAATTTCTTTTTCTCAAATGACAATTTTCTATATTGTATTATAGGACTCTATAATTTGAAATGATCACTTCCTCTCCTCCATCAAGATATCAGTCATATTTCCAAAACTGCTCTCTTGATCTTAAAAAGTCTCGGAAAACATCTCCAGTTCAGGTCAACGACATTTAAACTGAGCAAATGGTCACCTTTGGTTCTCCTCTACAGGCTCCTCGTGCCCCTGGGAATGGGAGAGCAGAAATTCCTGGCTGGTTTCCATGACCCCAGGGACTGACCATTCCTTGCTTGAGGAGCCTTCCCAACCCCTGCAGCAACTATTACTAAGGCAGCTTGTACCTGCAAAGATTATTCAAAATACGCCATTTACAGTTGGTAGGGGTAGAAGGCACTGGGAGAGGAGAGAGAGGGAGAAATAGAAAGCACCACTGACAGAAATGGAGGCACCCAACACACAACAAATAAGCCTCCTTCAAAGATATGTAGGGTCTCCTGGGGAAATACTTATCAAAATCACTGGCAACAATATAAGCACCAGGTTTTGCTTCCCTCCAGGAAGCAGCTCTGGGTGAGAAAGACCCCGAGCAAAGGACCCTTCTTTTTAAACCCTGGAAAGAAATGTTTTTGGAAACAATACATAGCCCACTTCATTTGCATGCCTGGGGATTTCCTGCATTTTCACAGGACCTTAGGGATAACTGGTGAGGGAACAAACATCCCCAGGGTCACGTGAAATGGAGGGAGACATAACACATGCTCCCTGGACAGATCATCTGCAAGACATGGTTCACACACAGATGCACAAAAGAGGAGAGCAGGGAATGAGCGAGTGTGGCAGGGGTGTGTGATGGATAACTAGGGCATGCAGGGATAAAGAGCTGGGGTAGCACAATGTCCCATAAACTGCTAGCCCAGCGCCTCCTTACAAAATCAAATCTCTAAGTGCTCAGATAGGCTATTCATGGCACTTGGTGACAATAAAGGAGCTTTTCTTTCCTTTATCAGTAGTAGCAGAAGGAAAGGCAGTGGTTGGCAAAGGCAATGCTGCAGCACATCTACCCCACATGCTCTACTTGACTCTGTCCCCAGAGCAAAAGGGAGGCTGAAAAGGCTTCATACCCATGTTTTACCACCTGCTTACTCACCTTTTATGTCTCTTGTTCCACAATGGGAAGCAGTCACAAATATGTCACTCACAAACACGTTGACACTCAGACCATGCTTTTGCCAAGAAAGGTTGGACCAGGTGATCCTTGAGGTTCCTTCCAACCTGTTATTCTATGACTCTATGATTCAGTTCCTTCTGGTATGGCATAATGACAACCACCAGCATCAGCTCAGTTCCAGGAAATGAATAAAATAAAGTAATTTTTAAAAGCCTCCATCAATCTGGGCTGTGCCCTGGGAAGCTTCTCTACCATAGCCACCTCCTCTTGTGTTAATGAGAAAAATCAGGGAAGAACACACATGTGCTTACCTCCCCATCCATCTTCCCCTCCTCAGTCTGACTCAGCAGAGCATTATCAGGCACTTCAAGCAGGTGAAGATGTGCACGTCGGCTCCATATGGCTCTTTCAGGAGGCACCAAAATTCATAATTATCCCAGGAAGGCTGTGTTCATCTCTATTACTGCTGCATCCCCTCCAGCTATATTTTTTTACGATCCTCTAAGATAAGTGTTGTGCGTTCTCCACAGAGTGGTGGGCAGTGGTAGCTCAAAATTAACAGACATGCACCTAAAACATAGAAAGTTAATGAATAAACTGATATTAGGGCAGAATGGTAGGGGGTAATATCAGTAGTTCCCATTGAGAGTGGCTGGTGGATCACCATTTACAGGTGATGGCAGAGGGGGTTTAAAGATGTTTATGCTGCGGAAGCAGCCACCGTGGGCAGCAGTTCCCAACAGAGGAGAGCAGCAGTGGCCCCGTTACTGTGGGATGGGACAGCTGGGGGATGCCAGAGCGTCTTTTACATGTGCTGTGACTCAGACCATACCCAGCCTCTTTTCTAATACACAGGGGTACCATTTTTCATTTCCTTCCTCGCTGGATTCCTTTTGTCACCATAAATCCAGATGTTCAGGCTTAGGGAGGGAAGAAGCAATTATACCAAAGGACTGCTCAGCACTGCAAAACAACGCCAACTTAGGCTGTGGTCCTCAGGAGTTGCAACACTTATGAGATTCACTTAGAATTGCACTCAGCATGCAAAAATATGATACACTGTCACATCTGCTGGTCCGTGCTTCTCTGTTCACGTTATGTGCTTCATTTCATGTTAGCTATTACAGGTCTTCAAAGCTTCCTTCTAACATTGTGTAATTTTCCACCATAAGCAAACCCGCTTTAGAAACCGCTACAGAACTACCTGGGAGGCTTTGGGTACACAAAGCCGTAGTTTTCGGTGTGGCGGTTCTCCCCAAGGCTACAAGCAAAATCTTAGTGAAAGGATTCCTCACTTCTTACAGGTACAAAGAACCATTCTCTAGTCATGCTGAATCACAAGATCTTGAATTACCAGTCCTAGAAGAATGCTTGCTTACCACACAATAATTTAGCAGAATGATGGAATAAAAAGGTGAGAGAAGCAGCAGCATAAAAATATCCACCGATCTACCACAGTTTCAAAATGTTAGTGCCCAGATCCTGGAGCCACAGGTTACTGTACAGAGGCTGGAAGCAGCAATAAGGATTGCCTGTAAATGGTATTCATAATGATTGCGCAATTTAACCCACCTGTCGTGAAGATGGATGGATGTAGCATGCACGTGTATTGCTGCCTGCACCAAACAATGTCTAAAATCGGTCAGGGGGAAAGAAGACATAGAGAAATTTGCAAATAATTAGTATGCCTGTGGCTTTTCTTCACCTTTCCATCTCCTCATGCATTAGACAAAATATTCATGTCCCAGGTAATAACCCTTCCCAGTTTGGACCTCCGCATCCCATTCTTTCTTCCTGCCTCTGATTCACCTTTCCTCACCCATATATGTTTGACTTAAAAGGATGTTCTCACTTACTTTCATACACTCAAACAAAACTTCTACAATGACTACCATTTTGTCTGTTGGCTGCCTGCTTAAAATTCACAGCTTCCATATGGTCTGGATGAACTCGGACACACGACCAAATTGGTGCTTGTTGTCTCTGTTACTCCTTTGTCTTATTTCTAATATTTTTAAACTGTATTCATGTTTAGCTTGTTCACTGTGTACAGCTGCTAGCAAAGCAAGGGCCAAGCTTAACAACAAAACAAATATTTAAGAAGATCATTTCCCTTCTTAAATGCAGAGAACTCAATTTAACCCACAGAAAATGTCCCTTTGATGGTCCATCATCAGCCAGACACAGGAAGCATCCAGGCAGCTATTCCTGGGCCTTTACGGAGAACTGCAGCACCGTGTTTTCCATTCAAGCTATGGACTGTTCTGCCACATCACCTCGCTGTCTGATCAAATAAACAACAGAGGGAAGCACTGAAAACCATCTAATGCCCGGCCTCTTAGGATGACTTACCTTGTTTAACAATGAGCCCTTTGGGTTTATTGAGCCTCCGTATCTTGTGCATGCTGGGACTTGTTAGCAGTTTAACTGAGGTGAAGAAAAATAGCACTTTTATGAGTTGCCAGGCCAGTGAACAGTCAGAGCGAGAAAGTCTTGTTGCTCCTGACCAGAAGTTGCTCACCCTTCACGGGCACCTAACTGAAATACCATAACAAAGGATCGATTATGTTACAGCTGAGAAACACAGGATTGTCTTCTTGAGCACAATTTCAAAATGTGGCCTGCATAGAGAGAGTGTGGGGGGGAAAAAAACAGAAAGTAAGCAAGCAAAGGGGAATACCCTCCAAAAGAAGGAGGCCTCACAAACATGAGGTGAGAGGCCACACTGAGCTATCCAAGGCAAAGAGAAGAGTTTCCACCCAGCTTGCTGCAAGCACACTGTCCAATTAGTCAGAATGTTTTCAGGCTACATGAGATCAAATAATGACCTGGGCTAATAACCTTAATAAGCCCAACATTCAGAGTAATTTAGAGCCACTTTTGCTCTTTAGTTGCTTAATTGCTTTTAAAAATCCCTTGTGGTTGCCCCATTCCCACCTGACTTCTTAGCACCTCCCTAAGGGCCTTAGTCTTGGTGCTGAGTTAAGTAGTGTCACCTTGTGGAGTAGTGTCCCGGCAAAGACAACTGAGCCTCCATCATTGTCTCATTTAAGAGAGAGGAAACCTGCCTGAAGTAAATCCCTGGAGAAGTCTAGAGAAGAAGCTGCTTTACAGACCTGAGTGTTCTACCCAAAACTGAGCAGGATTTTATTTCCTCTGTCCTCCTGCAGGATGACACAACACGTGGTACCTAATCGGTGTAGACCTCTGGCATGAGTGTCCCCCAGTTTAGTCCATCCTCTGCTGAAAACCAAAACTGACATGTCCGTCCCTTCTCAGTGGTATATTACGCTGGGTCCAAACCTGAATTCAGGTTCACACAGAGGCTGCGGCCACAGTGGCCAGCAGAGATAGTCACCGGGTGCTGTGAGACGCGCTGCACCTTGCATACTAACAGCAACAATTGTATTTGATACGGGTCCGTTACAGAGTCACTTACAGGCTGAACAGCTTCCAAGGTCAACTCCACCCTGGCAAAACAACCTGAGTAGGGACCGAATTAGTTGGGAGCCTGAAAGCCCACAGACAGCAGAGGGAGCTCTCCCTGCTCCCTGTCCTCCAGCTCAAGCATCCTGTCAGAGTTTGACGACAAAAAATAAAAGTAAAAATGACCCACAGTGGTCATCAGAAAAAAGAGAGGCACAACTACACACAGGCTGCACTTGCAGGACAAGCGCTGCTGAGTTATTACAACAAGTTAGAAGCCCAAATCTGGGGCTTAAGAAGGGCTGTGTTTTGGAGGTTGTTTCCCCTGCTGTACAGCCTGGCCGTCAACAGCCTGCACCAAGTGGACAAAACACAGCGACCAAAACACACATTTAGTCCAGATTCTGGTTTGTATCTAGAGTTTCACTGGGGATGTGGAGATGGAAGTGAAGTCTGGACTGGACTGCTGGGGTCAACAGTTTTGGTCCCACCTTCCTGCTGTGCTGCTGGAAACCTCCACGAAGGCTCCCTCCCACCTCTGCTCCGTGACAGCCTCCAGCTCTTGAACGTGTTGAACTCAGGCAACACTGAGCTCCCCTGAGAAGTGCGGAGACCTCTCGGGACAGTCTCTAGAGACGAGACGGCCATTTCATGAGCTGAATCCTGTCAATTTAGTGGCTGCAACATTTCTGCAAATACCAAACATCAAGGAGCTAAAGAAAGAAAGAGTCGGGGTGAAATGTCAAGTTTACGCTATCGAAATGCAAGGCAGATGCTTCCTAGTCTGTTTACTGGCACATCACCTGTGGTTTGGTGTCTGCAGTCCTGACAACCCAGTGTTTCCAGATCTGTGAGGAAAAACCCAAGTGCCCAGGCTCCAGACGTTACCTTTTCCCCACCACGTGCTTCCCAAGCTAGAGGAAAAGCAATTGCCTCTACTCTGCAAATCCAACTTGCTCAGTAAAAAACCCAAACCCTTTAGACAGCCCTTTTCTGCTACCCCGGCAAGCAGAAGGAAATGCTGTAAATTAGTGGAAAGGCTCAGTGCTGCTGTGATTTCCTGACTCCCAGCACCAAATGAGAGCACAGGGGTCTGCGATCAAGGAGAATATTCCCGAAGAGAAACTATCATAGAAGGAGCTGGATTGGAGGCCTTCCCTCCATCGAACAACAGCGCTGTCTGCTTCCTTGGCCGAAGCAACCTGGACGTGTATAGGAAAAGTGCATGTACTGAAGGTTAACTTGTGGTAGCACCTGGAAATCTAGGACAAAAAGGGGAAGAAACCAGGAAAGAAACAAAAAGCAAAACCAAAAAAGCAGAGAACAGATGCACAAGATTAAATGGAAAGAATACCCAAAAAAAGTGAGGAGGAGAGGAAAAGTGCAGCCCCCTTCCAAATGCAGCACAGGTAGAAGCTGTGGAGACAGGGAGCGCAGATAAGACACTACAAACCTCAGGATTTACTGGAACAAAAGGGTTTTCTTCTATCCCTCCCCATTATCTCTGCCAGCCGTCCTGCCCTGTTGCCCCCACCCACACATGCAAATTCACTTCCCATTACCTCAGGAACATTCATTACAGGAAGATGCCCTGTGTATCAAATTAGTGCCTTACAAAAGCCCATTCAGGAAACATCCATGTGATCCCTATTGAGTTAGCAGGAGGGGATGGAGTGGGGATGCCAGCTGAGAAGTGGGTTTTATGCAAACACAGGTCTCGGGATGGATGGGCCGGCGGTGAGCTGTGGGCACAGTGCAGAGGGACTGCATCCTGCCTGCTCCCTTCTGAGCACTGACGTCCCCTCGCATTCCTTTCACGTGCTAAAATCATTGTATTTTAGAGTTGAAAAACTTCTAAGCTTAGTTGGAAAGTGCTGGGCCAGGAGGTATCCACGGGGGATATTCCATTTTCACCTACACAAGAGACCAAGGACAATGAGCCATAGATGCCTCTGGAGGGTGTTTTAACCTCAGAGCTTTGGTGTGAACTTATGGCATTGGATCAAGCAGCCGAGGCACTTTGAGCAACAGGAAAGGTCACAGCACTCCAAAGTGTTCCCCTGTATCTGGAGCTGGGAAAAGGTGAGACTTCCATGTGCAATACACAGAGGTCTTGACCCCTACAATATCTACCCACTAGTTGAAACTGTGCCCATGACACACTGGTGCCCGTTTTCAGCAGGTTTCCTTGGGTGCTGTGCAGAGATCTCAGCCAGAGGACACAGACTGATACTGCTGCTTCTTCAGGCAGAGTCTGGGAACATGGTGTCTCACAGAAATGCCCCATTCTCCTGCTTGTGTTGCCCCAGGGAGATGGGATGTAACACGTTGCCAACAGCTGTGAGCAAAAAAGATTGTCCACACGGCAGCTGTAAGGCAATCGGACTGAAAAGATAAATTCCTGTCTCTGACAACAGTTAATGGGCTCCAGGCAGACTGGCAGCTGCAAAGCGCCCAGTTCTCTGCTCTGGTTCAGCTGACCAGGCACCTCTGGGACTGTACTTTAAGCTGGTGAAGAAAAGAGGCAAAACAAGTCTGCTTCCATCTATTTTTATACTGCAGATCCATCTGCTCCTCTCCACAGCTGGCAGGGCCTGGAGCTCAGCTTAGATCCTCCCAACAAAAGCCTCTTTATGAGGAATGGGAATCCCCCACCACTATCAGCACCATTTGGATTGGATTGCCCAGGCAGAGGCTATTTTGGGCACCACAGGTGGCTTCTCCGTCTTGCTGAGCACAGGAATGGAGGTAGCAGATGCCTCGGCACAATACCTCCCAGCCACAGCATCAGGGATAAGCTCTGAGCAAGGTGGAGGCCCTGGTACGCCCACAGGACCTGGGGGATGGGACACAAAGCAGAGGCCAAGAGGAGGAGTTGAGGGAATGGGTTTCACAGGTGAGACAGAGCAGAGCTTCCACCAACACAGAGACCCTCGGAACTGCTTTTGAGACAGCAAAACAACCAGGTGGAGCAGAGCTAATCAGTCCCTGCCCCGAGCAAAGCACTAATTCACCCCACATCTAGACCCACGATCTTCATTCTATCGACCCTGTACCCTAGAGAGCGTCTGCTGCTCTGTCTGGGCAAAGCAGAAACCTGTTTTTTTCTCTTTTCCTCTCTGTCCAGGCAGTGACTTTCCTTTGTGTTAAGGCTTGACATCGGCTTGCTCCTGTTAAGAGAGAGCTCTGAGCTCCGTGCTTCCCCCTGACACACTCGCAGGAGAAAGCTTTCCCAGCCTCTCCTTTCCGTTATCTCATTGCATGGATGCTATTTCCTGTGTTTATTTTTCTTGTCTGGCTAGCCGGCCTGGAGGGTCTCACCTGCTGGAAAACTGCCATTACTTCTCCATCTGCCACACTGACCAAGGATTAGCAAAAAAATAGCCTTAGGTCACTTCTAGTTTCCTTAGGGTGCCTGACCACCAGCAGAGGCCAAAGGCCACAGCTGCTGAGAGCAAGCAGGTTCCTGTGTGTCTTTTACCTGGAAGCTGACATCAGCAGACGCATCTCTTCAGGAAGCAGAAGGGGGACGTGTTTTACAGCACTGGGATTTATCCAGTGTAGAGAGAACACAGCCACCTGGAAAACACCAAATACATGGCTACGTGCACAAGGACCTCCCTTCACAGAGAGCGAACGTGTCCGTGCAGCAGATACAGTGCAGTCGCTTCCAAGACCTGACTGACACACAGGCTTCAGTGTTCAGTGTCATCCACATGTCACTGACATCCTGACCCCAGGGTGCAGCCTCGTGCTTTTGATGGGAAGAAAGCACTGAACTCTCCCTGGGAGGATCATATGTCCCACACAGCGCTTCCAGATCAAGTGCTGATCGAAAGATCCTCCTGCAAGGGAATCAGAGACTGCTGTTAGCTGTTAGAGAGCACATCCCTTCCTCCAGCAGCACTGTGAAAATCTGCAGGAACGTTGTTTGCTACAGTTCTTTTGAAAGTCCAGGTAGTGCTGAACCACTGAAAGGGACACACAGCCCCTGCATCTTGGATAAACTTCTGGTGCTGCGTGGGTCTGGCAGGCAAGAGGGGATCATCTGCAAATGTAGAACTTAGGATAGGAGAGAACTTGCCTGGCAAGCAAGCGCTCAGAGAAAGCAAGCTAGAAAGGTTTCTGATTAAAAGCCTTGATTCCCAAGCATTGGCTTAATCCATAAGGAATAGAGGACCTTGAGTTTAATTTAGTTGCAGATGAATGCTGCATGGGTTAGTTCTGCAGACTGGAAGACCCCAGTGCAAGTGAGGGATATTACTGTATATTTCCCCTGGAAGGCAATCAAAATGCTGTTTCTCATGAATTCAGAGAGGACGCAGCTGCAGAACAAGCAGCTGACTCTCAGCTTTAGCTGTGGCATTGAGTTACCAATGGTGAGAGAAAAGACTGTTTCTGTTTTTCTAATGCAACCTTTAGCATTTTGATCCTTCTGGAATTAGAGGATGATCTTGAGGAGGGTCTGAGATTTTTTTGTCTCCACCCTATTCTGTTAGTGCTTTTGGCATGGATATAAAGAAAGGCAGGAAACACTTGGAATACTGGACTGCTCCCAATGGCAGGCACCTCAGAGACGAGGCAGCCAGTTGTGCTGTGCTTTAAGGTGCTGAGTGCTCACGTAGCCCAGCACCCTGGTGCCAGTGCTGGGGGCTCTTCTCTAGAGACTCTGCCTTTGAATGAGCCAGAATATTTGTGAATTAACTGAAGCCCCATGGCCTCTCTGGGACTGGGAATGCAAACATTAGCCCTCTTTTCCCCAGTATCTTTCGGCTCTGTGCAATAACTTCCCAACCTGATGTGTTACCATCACAGAGCAGCTTCAATTTAGCAGCACGTGATTCCCAGTTGTCTGCAAAGGAGCCCTGTATATCACAGCCTGTGCCACCAGGGCTAGCTCGGAAAACCTGACTGGGGTTGCTCCCAGTCGTGATTAACAGAGGAGATGGTACAGCAGGGATTCACACAACAGTGGACAAGTCTCAGAGCTACCATCCCTGTCACCTGCAGAATTGGCCACATCCTCTGAATGATGGAATTATTTAATATCACAGGATCCAGAGCGCATGGCAGGGCTGCTCAAAACACACTAATAGAGGAAGCAATACTGTTCAATGCCAACTTAAATGCTTGATGGGTTACACAGTAATGTTAAAGGATGGGAGTCCTTTTGCCCCAGGATTCACACCACTGCAAGCTGCATTCTTTCTTTGCAAGACATTTCTTTTCTTTTTATGGCCCAGCGGTAGAAGGTTGTATCAGCACGGATTCAAAATGACCTTCATCCAGCCTGGATCAGCATGGTCAGAGATGCCGGGTCCAGTGCACCTGCCCTGCAGAAGGCCTCAGCATCTGCCACCGGTCAGCCCTTCAGCACACCTCCAAAATAGGAACTTGGCAAACAAAGCTAACGGAGTGCATTGCTAAGCAGAACATTCTGCCGAGTCCCAACACCAGGACTGCATGTTATAGGGCACTTGCCAATTCCTGAGTCAACTTTATTTATTATACACTAGAAAGGTCATGACGAATCTCAAAAGATAAAATCTGTGTCTGTCAAGCCGCCTTCCTTATTTTCATTGGCCCAGGCCCTCACGTTCCACACCAACAATAACAGGACATGGGTTCAAGAGGCACCGTGAGTGCAGCTTACCCTGAGATGGCCCAGGCTTGTTTTGCATTCTTCTTAGAACTGATCCAGGCACCGCAATTCTCTGTATTAGGTCCNGCAGCCATCACACTGCAAAAGAGCCTTACATCCCTGGGAACCCCAAAGCACAGGCACAAGCTTTCACAGCCCAGATGATGTCAAATGCCCAAATGATGCCGCTGCAAGTTCTCCAGCAACATGAAGTATCAACTGGGATATGCTTAACTCCCATTTAGAAGTAATACCCTGGACTAATACCAGCACAAAAGACGTCCCCCATGACCTCATCAACAGCTGAGGCAGCAGGATACCCCATGCACATGGATTTTCCTCACTGTCATTCTGAGCTGTTATCTAAGCTCCTTGCCTTAGGTAAGGCAAAAATTCAGAGCTGCCGAGGGCTCTGGGTAAATCCTTGTCAAACAAAGCCTCAGCAATCGCAGCTCCAGTGCTGTCAGTGTCCAAGCTAGCAGGTTTAAAGACTGCCCTGGGCTCTGTAGAAGTTGCAGTCACCTCTCTGGATTGCAGCTGGACACTCCCAAAACCCACAGTCCCAGGTTTGGAGTTCAGTACAACAGGCTCAGACCACACAGTATGGATCTGCACTCCAAATAACCTCATCTTTACGGTTTATTCTGAATCTGCAGATTGAAAGCTCTTTTCCCAGTCCTTTCCTTTCACTTGCTGAGAAATCACCATGCTACTCCCAGACCCAAATTTGGCTTAGATCCTTTTCTTTGACCCACTGCAAAGACTCCAATTCTCTAAATGAATTTCTGATTTTCTGAGACCTGGGTAGTGCTTTCCTATCACGCTGCAGGATCTCAGCAGTGAGCACTGCAGTCACACAGCAGAGAAATGATACTGCTTTTAAGAGTGTCGCATCTTACAGCCCAAACCCCTCTGACAGTTCCACCCCCTGGGTCATTTCTGAGGAAACCTCTCCAACATTCAGAGGTGTCCCCCTTTCTTCTCACTGAAGAGCACTGAAGAGGAGATTGGGAAGTGAGGGAGGAAAACAGTTCCACTTACTATTCAGCAAAACTCTGACCTGCAGTGAGTCGCATCATCTAACTTCAGGTGCTTCTTTTCCGGACTAGAGAGGTGGATTCCTCTCAGGATCACTCGAAGCTGGCAGAAGTCTCTCTCCCCGCCATGAATGGACATACGGGGAATCCCACTTCTCACTTGGTCACCTTGGTCAAATGCAAGACGGTGGAAATCTTTCCTGTGAAAGTAAATTGCGAGGTCCACAGGGCCTCAGAGCTTTTAACTCCCTGAAACTTCTTGAAACACATGATGGTCCAGAGCACAGCAGGTACTTGTACGCACTATTCTTAGCAGCAAAGGTTTCCTGTTTGGGGGCAGAAGTGACAAGGATGATCCTGCTGCTTTAAATACTGTGAAAAGCATTTTAGCCACAAACATTATCCACCCATTAGCAGGGAAAACACCATCCTCCATGGCCCCATCCTATTTCTCCAGAAATATCATCAGTTCCCCAGTGCTGCAGTAAATATTACACTATCAAGCTATATTATCCTCAGACAGCTCTTAGTGTACAGCAAAAGCCCTGCAAAGTCTAGTTTCTCTGGGTGACTAAGCCAAGGTGTGGACCTCTAAGCAGAGATTTCCAGATCAGGCCAATTGTTAAACTGGGAGCTCTCTCTGTTCTTTCAAGTACTCGCTTTCTTCCTGGGGCCAGGTACAGCCATTGTTCCCCTGGGCTCCTGCAGGCGCCCATTGTTCCTCCAAACTCCCAGCCTTTGATGCTGCAGAACAAAGTGCACAGTGTTTGTGAAAGGAGGGAAAAATCAAAAAGCTTTTTAATTACACAGTTGGTCGAACAGCTCCAGCACAGCTGGCCACTGAGCACCAGGGTGCCGGCACCTCTCCACAAAGTGGGGCCTCCAGGGAGCCCTCCAGCCCAGCTGCAAAGTGAACCCAAAGGGAGAATGAGCAGTACCTGATGGTTATCTAGTGAACTTGCATTTCATCACAAAAAGCTGGAGATTATTCCTGCTTCATCCTGTCAGCATTGCTCAGAATTGGCCTGAAAGACACCACAGTAACATCTAGATTCACTGCCTGTCTCCAGACTAATTTGACTGCATCAGGCTGGGGCTAGCTCAGCCGGAGAGGCATTGGCGGAACAGGACAGAGGTCTGAAATTTTCGTGATCTTACAAGGAGGTCCGAGGTGCACCGGCAGGGCCAGGCGGAAGGAGAGCCAGCAGCCTGGGATGCTCCAGTCACAGCTACAAAAGTTGTTTCACAGACCCTTCTGGTCCTGCTATGTAACACACCGTTTCTGACACTGCGGTGGTTTGGGGAAATACAGTGCTCTACCTTGTGCTCAGTACGCAGCTATAAACACTTCCTCTTACTGCCAAGACAACAGATGTGAAGTCAGGGAAGTGAGGGGTCTTCTAGTCCAACTGGGTCTGTCACCTTACTCCTTGCTACTATCTTCTGTGAAAGAAAAGGCAGCGCCAGGCAGAGAGCTCTCCGTAAGAATTAGTCTATGGAAAAAGCTAATAAAATAATAAGAGAACACTTGCACAAGACAGGGCCAGCCAGTCGGAACTTCCTGGGACAAAGGCACTGACACTCTCTTTTACAAATATATTTTATTATTTTAATGCTTATTAAGAAATGTAACCAAGACAGACTCAGCAGCACCAGCGGCTCCTCACTGCCCAGCAGTCTGATGACTTCACAGATATGAAAACTTCACAGATTCAAAAAAAAAAAAAAACCAAACCAAATAACTTTGGTCAATGCACTTTAAATACATTTGCATGCACAGATTCTCCCACCCTCTTCCCTCCCCTCCCACTGTTAACTGACAAACAGAGGGAAAACAACAACTATACTCATAAAACACTTAAATTAAAAGAGTAATTGTTTTATAGTGACAGCGTGTGCAGCAGGGTGTTCATAGTGTCTTGGCTTGCAGACCACAGAGACAACCGCTCCACAGGACAGGGGGCAGGAACACCAGCTCCTGAGACAGAGTAGGGGAAGCAAAGGACATTCTCAGATCAACAGTTCCAGTCTTGATTTCAACACATCCTTGTGTGAATGGTCCCAGCAGACAAATAAGACAGGGAGTTACACACAACACTGCCCCAGTCTGGGGATTCTCAGTCTGTCAGGGTTAGTCACCTTTCACGCAAACGAGGAGCCGATGTGATTGTAGTTACTCTTGATGTGTTTTACTGTAAAGGCGGCCAAAAGCTCAGGGCTAGAAAGAAGAACCTCTTTTGTATGACTCAGTGCAGTCTGATGCCCGAAACAAATTGGGAGAGAACTATTAGGCAGCTAAACTTTGCAAACATTGCTAGAGAGTATTCTACAGTTTTAATGCACGGCAGCACGGTTACAGCATGCTCGTCCTTCCCAAAGAACATGGCTGGATTGGTTTGTTATCAAGTAGGGCTCACGTTCATGAAGCAGAAGGGCTTTTGTTACACCTGGGCACACTCATGAAATGAGACAACGCACCTGAAAAGGAGATAATCCATAAGAACCATCTCTACCTCAGTCACATATAGACCATGAGGTCAACCCTCCGCACACATCAGGCAAGGCTGACCCTCTGCAGTGACCCCAGCAGAGCTGTAAGACTGGACATCCTTTCCAGAGTCCTTCCTCAGCAATTCGCCCCTTGGTCTCATGCCAGCACCATCCGTGCAATCCCCAGCACGTTCCGGCTCCCCTGAAATCCTCCCAAACACCTACCCTACAAATCTTCCTTCACCACCAAGATTTCCCACCTAACTCTAACCTTCCAGTCTGTCCCACAACTTAGAGACTTTTCTATACCCACGAGCATTCCCTGGAGCCTCTTTTCAAAGAATGATCAAAGATTCAGACTACTCCATATAACTCCCAAGTCCATCTGCACAATAAGCTTCCTGGCACCAACTAGGATCAGTAGCAATTCCTTTCTGTCTACAGTAAAACCAACTGTCCCACCATGCCAAATGGCTTTTCTCTTCAAGAGCTGCAGTTCAAGCTTGGCTTTGAAACATTACTAATCCAAAAGAAACTCTGCAGGACAATGCTGTAAGTACATTTACTTGCACACACCAAGGAGCCCCAAGAAGAACTCTTGATAAAATTACTCCTGGCAACTCATCAAACTTTACTTTCTCCAAAACCCCATAAAGCAAATAAATCCTGGAGCATAAGAGTCTCTAGGGAATGGTGAAATTCATGGAATGTGCTCACACCAAACAAGGCACCACATCTCTCTATGGGTCTTGAGCCATTTTTAGTAAGATGTTCCAGTTCAATGAAATTAGTCTCTTCTTACCCCAGGCTCTTACTCTCTGGACCCACCGCACCTTGGATTCACAAGGAGGTCTTCTCCAGCCTGTCTTGACGGTCACCTCATTCTTCCCTTTGTCTTGGTACCACCTTTGTTTATCCACAACAGCTATATTTCATCACTAAATATTCTCTAGCTGGAAAGAAAATAGGGGTATGAGAGGGGAATACAGGAAAAAAATTAGTCAACTTTCACTTTTCTAATGATCCCTGCCCTATGCAGTTTGGAAGAGAGGTACTTTTCTCAAGGGCAGAGAGTGCTGCCAGGAGAAGGAAAGAGCACGCTTCATTGATGGGATCCTCTGGATCCTCTGAATGCTTCTTTTATGTAAGGTGAGAGAGAAAAGAAGAGAGAAAAGAAGAGAGAAAAGAAGAGAGAAAAGAAGAGAGAAAAGAAGAGAGAAAAGAAGAGAGAAAAGAAGAGAGAAAAGAAGAGAGAAAAGAAGAGAGAAAAGAAGAGAGAAAAGAAGAGAGAAAAGAGAGCCTTGAAATCACGATCCTTAGGGAACAAGAAATAAGCCGTTCAAAAGGCTCATGCTGGCCACAACTACTGCTTTCGAAATATCTTCTGAAGGTCCACCTCAGACACATGTCTGCCAGAAGGCACACAGCATGTGGTGCAATTGCCATCCCTTCCTTCCTGTGACTACAGGCTTCCAATTCTATATAAAACACGCTGCCTCCTCACCCCCACTGCACTTCCTCCTGCACACATTCCCCAGCCCCTTCACACCCCCTTTTTGTTTCAAATCTGGATCACTAATATTGAAAGGGACTGGACACACTTGAGGGGCATCTCAAACAGCAACAGAAAAGCTAATTTCAAGACATCTGGAAACTCAGTCAGCCCACATGGCAACCTGGTTGGGCAGGAATGTTTTCCAGAGGGACAATCCTAAATTTGTTACATCAGCACAGATCAACTTGATTCTTGTGGCAACCAAGCAAGAAGCTGCCGTAACTCAGTGTGAAGTGCAGGAAACAGTAGAAAGCAACCAACCCACATCAGCTGTTGAAAGTCTAATGCAACGTGGCATAAAACACCCCTTCACAAGGGCAACTAAAGCTCAATAGGAGGCACTTCTGCACTCGCGTGTTCTCCAGCACATGAGCGATGCTGGTATTTTCCCACACTTCCTTCCCTGCTCTGCTTCTTTGTGGACCTAATTGTTATTGACATGAATACCGGATGTAATCTTGTGTTATTCTTAGAAACATTTCAGCTCCCAACTGAGGCCTGAAGAGATCAGACCCCCATTTTCCTGACTGAGTTCCTCTGCCGTTACAGTTACAGGAGGTCAAAGGAGCCATCCCACAAATAACCTACAGAAATATTCCATCAAGAAAGACCAAGAGTAACAAGATCCCAAGTCACCGTACAGAGGAATTACCTATGACGTCTGTCACAGGGAAATGGCTTAGTGTTTGTTAATGGTGCTGGAGTGATAATCCACTCCTCTGACGTTAGACTACGTGGAAAAGCCGTGCCAAGAAAGCAGCAATTGAGTTAAACTGTGAAGTCTATTGTTCTACAAACTTGCCTGTCTTTCTGCTAAGGATCGTGGTGGCAACTACAGCTTTTTATCCGTCTCACAGTAAGCTTTGTGCTAGCCTGGATTACTTACATACGTGAACATGTTCGGTATTATAAATTACTCCCCACCTTCGTGTAGGAAGACTAGCAAAGATTCTCCTCAAATGAAACTGACTTTTCATTTTAATAGTTCACAATATTTAAAATAAACATGCAATAAGAACACACAGACCTAACCTGCTTTTCCTCAAATATCAAAATCCAGTTCCCCTTTCCTCTGTGAAAATGAGATTATTTGTCTTCTGAAATGTTAATGGACAGTCACGAGGAGAGCCAGTTTTGGGGGATGATATTTCTGGTATTTTCAGGTAGAGAATAAACTTCAGCTCCCTGTAGTTACCAGACACTTAGTTTTCCAGTAGGACCATTACTGCCTGTTTCTCCAGAAGGCTGGTGGTATTAGACATGGATTATTTGTCTGGAACACAAAAACCAGACAATCTTTAGGTAGAATTCGAGCTGATGTGGCATTCTGCTGTGCTTGAGCTTCCAGGCTTCATAAGCGATACAGAAAATTATCAAACTGCTGTGAAACACCTCTACAACAAGCCACACATCAGGGCATACCCTTGCTGCAGCACAGATTTGCCTGTTCTCTTACACAGACAACTACTGCAGTTTCTAAGATGGTTTCCACTACTACTGACGCCTTTCCACGTCTCAGAGTAGGAGCATCTTCTGACCAGACAGACCCAGCCCTGTTGGCCTCTGCACCGCAGGGACACATCGGGCTTCACAGTAAAGCACATCAGGAAAAAACTGAAATCACAGGAGAAAAGGTGTTTAAATAGAGCTCACTGGAATTCCAAAAGTAAGTGTTAGGTATGTGCGTGTGTTCCTCCTTACCCTAAGAAAGAAGAAAAAAAAATCCCACAACCTTTTGAGCGAGGATGAAAACAACCATGGAAAACAACCATGGAAAATTAGCTCCACTCACACATGATTGGGGCCATGGAAAGGATTTGTTCTAGGAGCTCAGGAGGACAAGCACAGAGACAGGGCAAAAAGCAGACAGTGCCCACCAGCCTGCAGCCAGCTCTTCACAACATCTCGGGGCACGGCCGCCCTGGTGACACAGACCACAGCCTGGCCTGCTTGTCCGCTCTCTGCAGCACCAAGTCCTGCTAACAGCCCTTTTACCAAGGGAAACCCATATTACAGACTCCGTTTTCATTACTTGTTAGACAAAGTGGAGAGCTATGAGGTTATATTTGCCTTGAGCATCTGGAACATTGAGCGCTCAGGGAATGGATATGAGTCTTTGCCCACCTTTTATAACTTAACATAAAGTAATCTTATCAAGACAAGAAAAAACCCCAAACATTGGAGCAACCTGTTGCAGTATAAGCTTCAAAAACATGAACTGAAAGACAAAATGCCGTGGTTGAAGGTATCCAAAGTTCCCATCGCATAAATTCCTTCCCTCTTCAAGCAGCTGCTGGCATCCTTCCTGACCAATAGATGTTGCTCTCCCCCTTTTGTTTGTTGCAGGGCCAAAGTACTAAAAGGCCCCTTCCCTGTTGCTCATTGCAATCCAGGGAATACTTCCAGCCATGCTTTTATTTCTGTTGGTAAAGACAGCAAAACCGACATCCGACCACAGATACACAGTACAGCATAATGTCACGATATGCCCTGCATCAGCAGAGTTTCCCAGTGCTGAACTTGGAATGCCATCTTTGACCTTGGCACTGCTTTTGGTGACAGGTCATTGATGGGTAACGTGTCCCTTCTTCCTTAGTCCGTTTCAATGGTCTCTTGGCTTTTCTCCAGTCTAGTATTTAGGATCATCCCAGCAGTCCTGGGTAGGGACCCCTTTCTCCACAGCGATCTGAATACACACCTCTCCCCCCCGCCCCCCCAACCTCCCTTTCTGCCATGGCAGAGGTCACCAATGGAAAAAAAAAAGAATTCTACCAGGAAGACTTTGAAAGTCTCATCAGGAAACATCTGCTGCTGCGAAGGCTGCTCTTTCCAGATCTGAATAGGACACCTGGGCATCAATTAGCTCTTCACTGTGAAGCTCCCTGTTCATGCAGGCATCTGAAAGAATCCCATTTTTGCGGGAATGTGGGAGATGCCCATTTGTTTCCATGTCCAGAGCTTTTCCATTCTGGTGCCATTCCAAGCCCGCTTTGCATTTGTTTAAGTCCTGCTTTTCAGGATCCCTGTGGATCTCTCCATTCGTGTATACCTCTAATGCATACTCGCTGATCCGTATGCTGGCGTTCTCTGCGTCCCCACCATGTGTGGAAGTCCTAGAGCTGGCTGTTCCTGCCTTGAACGGCTCCTTCCGGCCCAGGATATGCTGGCTGATGATTTTACGGAAGGTGTATCGGAACTCCCTGATTCGGTAGGCATAAATTAGAGGATTTACAACTGAGTTGGCATGAGACAGGATAATAGCCAGATACATAAGCCAGAGGGGAGCATGAGCACAATTTGGGCAAAAAAGGGTAAAGCAGTTAATGATATGTAGTGGAAGCCAGCAGACTGCAAACAACCCAACAATAATGGCTAAAGACTTAGCTGCATGGACTTCCTTCTGCAAAGTGGAGCGAGAACGTTCCCCGTGTACCATCTTGTTCTCCATCTGCTTGAGCTGTCGCCGGGCTGCCATGAAGATTTTCAAGTAGATACCAAACATGAGGAGGAGGGGCAAAAGCACACAGGCAAAGAAGTTGTAGTAGACCATGTACTCCATGGTGACCACAGCCTCAAAGAGACATGCTACCATGCTGTTGCTGCAGTTGATGGGAGAGGACTTATTGGAACGCAGCTCTTCGATCTGGGCGCGATTGTGCCACCCTAGCATTGGTGTCAAGCCGATGATGAAAGATAATACCCAGCAGATGGCAATGATACCTTTAGCTCGAGAGCCTGTCACCAAGCCATTGTACCTACAAAGCAGAGGAAACGGGAATTACATCAGTATCATTCAACAAGCCCCTGACACCCAGCCAACTTCCCCATGTTTAAGACGACAGCAAGAAAGGCAACTTCAGATGAGCGTTTCAGCTGCCGTGCAGAACCCACGCAGCACAGCACAATGTATGTCACCTATTTCCCTCCCCTTTCCTTCAGGCAGTAAATAGGTGACAGACAGAAAAGCAGGGAAATTAATGCAGTTTTCATCGGTGTCCCTTCGCTCCACAAGCCCATTTTGTCATGCACATTGATCCTGCAGCCTGGATAATCAATGGCACTGCTCTGACCCTTGGTGATGAAGACCACCGTGGCTCTCTCGCTGAAGGCTGAGGTAGTTCCTCCTTTGCAGCAAAGGAGCAGCCTTGTAGCACGGAATTGCTAGGTCTGTCTACAGAATTGCTAGGTCTGTTTACCGCTAGGTCTGCGGTAAATCTGTAAGCACAAAAGAACTCAGAGGCGCCGTGCTATCGCCCCCCTGCCCACATTCAAGTGTGCTCCTGGGAAACTCTGCTGACTCAAATGCAGAAGCCAGGCTGCCCAGCACCTCACTCTGCCCCACAACAGCACTTCCAGACAGGCTAGCACCACCAACCTTCCTTAAATAACTGAGACAAGCCTGCAGTTTTCCTCAGCAGACCAGCTAAGCTGACCCCATGTCTTTCTCGGGAAGGAAGGATTAAGCTGACAGTGCTCTGACTACAGGTGTGCTGTGGGCTGCACCGCACACACCAAAAGGGACTTCAGTGGTGGAGGTATTGATATGCCTGGATGAATCCACTGCTCTTAGCAGTAAATTCTCTAAGATCTGTTGAAAGAGACAGTAAGCAACGTGGCAAGAATCTGACAGCGCAACCAGGGACATTGGTTTGTTTAAAATATCAGCCAGTTCCCAAGGCCTCGCAGGTTACTGTGAGTCCTAAGCTGACTCCACCAGTTCTTCTCTCTGAAAATGTAAATCAGGGCAACAGTTTAACATTTCAATGCAATTTCCTTCCCTTGGTAACGCTTAGCATGGAAAGTAGATGGCCAGATTCCCACATTGTCCAGCGTGGGTCCCACACTGTACTTGACCCCATGTGTCTGCGATCGGACAACAGTAGTGCTGGGCTCCCAATGTTTACCCAATGCTCCTTCTCCCTCTGTCCCCAGAATTCTCTCAGCAAACAAACATTTAAAAAAATAATCCAACAAGCCATAGAAATCTTTCCATTTCTCAATGAAATAGTCACTCCCACAGATTCATGCTCCTATCCCAGTGCAAGCTGAAGTCAGGGGAGGAGAGAGGCTGCTTTTGCCAGGCACAGTACAGAACGGAGATCCTGCGCGTGCTTTAAATCCCTGCTGATGGGCCTTGGAAAAAACCTGGCTCCACACAAGACCCAGCAGGCTTGAGTCTCTCTTCCTCAGTTGCATTTCAAAATCAGAAAAGAGGGAGTGGGTGAGGGAGCCAACCACACAATTCCCAGTACACAGAATACACTGAAATCCTCCTTTCAGAAATCAGGGAGAGATTCAGCTGATTCCGAGAGATAAAAAGGTTTCTCCAACAAGTAGTGGATCCTGCTCAATGCTTAGGGGATGCTAAGGGCACAGCATGGATGGGCGCAGGAAGCTGCTGACTTTCAGACCTCATCAACACAGCAAAACAGCATCTGTGCTTTGAAAAGTACACTTCAGGGAGCAAGAGATTGGCTGAAAGCACTTGAAGCTTGGAAAAACAAAAAACAACAAAAACCTCAAAACGCCACAGCCCTGGAATCGGCTACATCTTGTCAGAGGAATTTTGAAATTGTGCAGCTGCTATCCCACGACTAGAGATGTCCCTTCCCTTCCACTAAAAATATATTCATTACTGCTCCAGGCAAACACCCCCCCAGTTCTCCCTCCCTCTTACCCTCTGGGGATTCCCACACAACAAACTTTACAAGGCTTAGGAACAGCACTTAACCCAAGCAGCCGCCCACTTTCCAGCCGCAGTGTATTGTGCTGGCAGTGGCAATTACCAACCTATCAGCGAGTGCATTTCCACAACGCCTTGCTCAGTACCTCCAAGGGGTTAAGAGTGAAAGCTAAAAGCATCCTGTCACATAGTGTGTGGCACCACCTTGGCCAGGTCCCCACTGAGAGGTGTGCGTTCACTTGGGAGAACTCGATTTCTAGGACTCACATGAGACTCTGCTGGCTGACTTGGCTGAGGTAGGGGTATTGTCCAGCTGGACTTTCCTGGACTCATTCCTTTTGTCCACTTAGAGATGTCACCAGGCCGGCATTGAAGAGTTGCGCACCTGTCTAGGCATCTCTCTAGGCTCACAGCAGCCAGGCCAAAGCGACTCTCTGGATCGCCAGCGCTTTACAGCTCTACATGGTAAGCTCAGGGCTTCCAGGAAGTATCACATCCTGCGAATTGCTGGCACCTATGCAGGAGACACAGGCTGCTGTAAGGAGCTGGTCACACCTACAGTCCATGTTCTGCATACTCGGCGGGTGACTTTGCAGCATGTCTAATGTGTCCAGACAGCACTGGATTGTCAGTGCACAAGCAGTTCTCGCGCTTTCTGGAAATACTGGACTTGCTACACAAACAACAACTTCTACTCGTGAAATTCCAGACACAAAGAACATTAGGACGAGGGGTAATGGCTTCAAAATGGAAGAGGGTATATTTAGATTAGGTATCAGGAAGAAATTTTTCACTATGAGGGTGGTGAGCCCCTGGCTCAGGTTGCCCAGAGAAGCTGTGGCTGCCCCATCCCTGGAGGGGTTCAAGGCCAGGCTGGACAGGGCTTGGAGCAACCTGGGCTGGTGGGAGGTGTCCCTGCCCAGGGCAGGGAGTGGGACTAGATGATCTTTAAGGTCCCTTCCAACACAAACCATTCTGTGATTCTATGACAGGGACACTCATGGCAGAGTTGGGTGTGGGGATAGGGTCACCAGACTTCTACAGAAATCAAAACCCACTTTTGCAAACAGAGGAAATTGTGGAAGTTTTCCCCAAAATAATGTCACCTGCCCTGCTGCTCTCCCAGCTGTCAGGCTGGCAAAGTGACTCCAGGAGATCAGCTGCCCTTGGTGAATGCACAACTCATCTGTGCTGCCTAAAGTAGCTTGGCTAAGGATGTGACATTTCTGGGTCCTTGGCCTAAGCTCTGTGTCACGGAGACAAGGATTCCTGCAGAAATTATAGTACCTCACTAGTCTGATTTATAAACTACAAAGCTGTGTGGGAGACAGAGCTCGTATAGGAACCATAGGGTTCTTACACCTCAGGTAGAAGATAAAATCTTTCCATGCGTTGCATGATATGTAGCTGGCCTAACTCATCATCAAAGCACCCCACCAGCCTGCTGCTTGTCTTCCAACCCCAGCTCTGGTCACAGCACTGCACATCATGCATGGAGCATGTTTCAGCTGTTACTGCATCGCACCAGAAAGCCTGCGCTCAGTGTTGAGGGCACTGGGCTTTGATCTCGATTCCAGCGTGCTCAATGGTTTTTACCAAATCACTACAGAACACTGTTCGCTGAACACATCCCTCAACAGCCCACACCTCAGGCAGCTGCAGTCGTAGGGGGCAAGACAAAAGGAGGATATTCTATCCCTATTACCTATCTCTGGAAACACAAGACACTGACAATCCCAGTTCAGCCATGAAATCTTGTGGCAGAGCAAGAAGCCAAACCCAGACCTTCTCATGCACCACAGAAATAACCCTTTCCCAGTAAGTCAGACAAGAAACTTTCTCCCCTGTGACCAGGTGCTAACTGATATTAGTGCTTGTCTGTGCCATGGAGACGGGGTAGGGTGGGATCCCACAGGCGGGCCCAGGGCTCTAAACAGCAGAAGCAATACTGGTGGGCAGGCACCACTCTTTTGCTTGTGGCACAATATCAGCTTCCAGACTAAAACCTTGGTAATAGCAAGTTCCACTACCGACGAAGCCATAGACACCCGCCACTGCTTTCAAAGCCATGCCCGTGGTTGCTGAAAGGAGGCAGTGAATTCTTCTTCTTTCATATTAGGTTGAATCTGCCCATAATCTACTTGACACAAACATGCACACATGTAGGAAATGATTGTCAAAGTCACAAGGTTTATGGTGACTGGGGAAGAAAGAAGTCTGGGTATGGCTTAAAGTGGCAATAAAACATTCAATCCTGATTCACTGACTCAGATGCTCATATATGAGCATATGAGAAGGCAACCCTAGAGAATTAAAGCAACTGCTGAAACAGACTGTTCTTGGCACAAAGGTCCCTTCCATCTCCTATACTTTATTCAGACTTTGTGTCCATCTCCCCTATTCCTCCTACTCCGGACTTTGAGAAGCCAGTTCTTCATGTCCAGCACCCCTCGTCTCTGGCGGAAAAGCATCCCAATGCCACCTCACAGCTGCAGTTTCAATTACCACCACATGGGATAAATCTGTCTCAATGTTCCAAACATCAGGGAGCTGCACCTTAGTAATGCTTTCCCAGAGAAGCATCCCAGCAGCTTAGGCATCTCCAGCTTTCACCAGAGGAAAAGGTCTGCACTGCAGCAAGTTACTGCAGCTGGCACTGTATGACCTGCGTAAGTATTTATGCCACAGGTGGATACCTGAGCCCAGCACACAGAGCAAGTGGGAACCTGAGAAAATTTTTACGTTTGGCTGCAGGAAGAAAAATTTCTCCTCTCTTTCCAGTGCATGGGAGCTACCTGTCCTTCACCATGGCAGTATCTTTACCACAAGTGCCTGCACAAGAACACGTGGCTGGGCACTGTGCCATCGAGGCATTTGCTGGCACCAAAGAGCCTGGAAAGCAGCAATTGTTCTTGGCTCGTGACTTCATCCTGGTGCTCAGACTTGCAGCCAGTTTTGTTTAGAACCCCAGGGGTTTTGTATCAGCGAGCGCAGGTTTTCAGGTACCTGCCATGTTAGAGACAGTTTGGATTTTACCCGAGACTGAACAATGGCTCAGACTCACTTCCTTGGGAGTACCTTACTGTCACTAGCAGAGCGTTACATTTGTGTAAGACCCCGCAGAATTAAGCAAAGTGTTTGAGAACTTTCCAAAAGTTTATCAAATTCTACATAATGTTGTAATCATTTGAAAGGTAGAACCCATAAGACACTCACAAATTAGTTTTTATGTATTTTTAAATTCTACCTATAGATGTCTTTCCTCACTGCGATTTTTGGGGAATGGTCTTTTATCCACAGAAAAATCATTCCAAAGGTAACTTTAATTCTGTACTGAGGTGTCCAAAACCAACTAGTATCAGAAATTCCACTCTTCTGCCTCCTTAACACTGACAGTTTATTTGTGTGGGAGTACACATCCACACACGTATCCACTGAGACGTGGCTGCCCTCCTTAGGACAAATCAGATACGAAACAGTTAAAAAGAAGAAGAAAAAATAGGTTTGGCCCTTTTTTGTTATGTTAGAGTGAAGGAAGTCGAACTTACTATTTTTTTCAGAGCATTCATCTAATGAATATTAGGAATGCCTGGTGTTACCTTTCTTGTCCTCTGAAGAGGCTTTCCCAGGCATTAAAGGACAGGGGTGAAAATGTGCATCGTTAGTAGCAGAACTTGCCTTCCAATGGTTTGACACATTTTTGAGACAACCAAATATTACAAAAAGAAAAAAAAATAAGGATGTGAGCAGTCTGAATCATATCACATTTCCCTCTTCAGCTAATCAGCTTTCACTTTCTCGTCATGTCTGAGGCTATAAATCTAATGCTTATTCGTCCATAAATTCTTAAGGGGAAACACAATTTACAAGTTCTTCGCTCCTACTGTAAAAGAACAAACCAGTAGAGGACAAGGAGGGGGATGAACACATGGATCTACCTGCGGGGTTCTGCATCCAATCGACTCCACTGTTCCTGGGGCGGAAGAGGGTGTGCCCTGTTTTTTCAAAAACAAAATAGTGAAACCGGTACAGCGCCCAGCACTGATGGAGTCTGAGTTTTCTAAAAGACTCTTTACCTTGGCTGTACCAGGAAATTAAATTTTCAAGACAATATAGTTACAGTGATACCCCCAAAAATGGGCAGAAATCCAGATTTTAAAAATCCTTTTCCTGGCAAGTCATCCTCTAGCAATAAGAGTGCTTAAACTGTCAGCAGAAGTCTTCAGAGTTAGCTGACGAGAGATGAGTTAGACATTAGCCCAGCTCAAAATCATTTCAGAGGCAAGCCCCCAAGGGCTACTCTACATATGCTTCTTTGTACCATTTATCATTACTTTGGTTTACAAACTGAAACCATCTCTATGTAGAACTGCAGAAAAGTGGAGACAGTCCAGTTTATAGGTAACTAATATCGATAGAGTTTTCTCCGCAATGGAACAAATAGTTATTTCTTACAACTACATCAAAAGTAGAGGCACAACTATAGGTTTGGGAAGGAGCAATTAACAGTAATGATATAGCAGCACAAGGTTGATGAGGCAAGGCTTCGGGGAAGACTATGCTGCACCGGTCCACATGGAAAGGTAATCTCTGCAGCTCTAGGGAAAAGAAAGCTTTCTATTTTTGAATGGGAGGCTTGTGTTAATTGACATAAATGCTGGATGACCGAAGTATTCATAAGAGACAAAGTTGCACAGGTCAACACAAGTGATGTAAGCTCAACAGGAGTGAGGATGTCCAAAATCTCAAACTTGAGAGCACATTTTTGCAGCCATATTTGTTGTTCAGGATGGGAAGCAAATCCTTCCATTCCTGATAGCGTGCTACATCCTCCTAAGGACAAGATGGGAAGGAAGGAAACTCCTACACTTTGCCTGCACCAGCCTCTCTTAGGGCTTTCTCGACATCTTTTGAGCCTTTTGAATGGCTCGGAAGCATCGTCACACAGCATTCAAATCCAGCCCACAAAACACAATGCTGCTTTGCAACCACGGTCAGATATATCCCATCACAGCAATGTGCTTCTGGAAAACTGAACTGAGTAGCAGCCCCTGTGTGTGCGGCAAAACTTCCCCATCAGCCTCCCTGGTTGCACGCAAAGTAGCAGTTACTCATATTCAGCTTGCAAGCTCTAATACTGAAATGTCCTTTTCTTTCTTTAAACTCCAGAGTAGAGACCACAGAATAACCATCTGCAGGTCTGGGTTGGGACAAGCCTCTGCCTTGACCTAATACACGCTTTGCTTCCAGAGGCAGTACCTAAGCTACTCCAAATCTTCCTAAGGCCCATTTCTTCATAGCCTGCTGCTTCTCCTCCCTTCACATTTAATGGATCCCCAAGAGAAAACCCCCACCCACACTCTCCACCAGCCTGCCACTACAGCTGCAGCCAGAGTCCCCCATCCTCCCCATGGGGAAGGAGACAAGTTGACCTCACACCCCTTCTGCCCTCCACCATGTATTGCTTTAGCTCCGCTGTCCCACAGGGATCCCTCTGGTGCTGTTGGCTGCAGCTCAGAGCGCAGGTTATTGAGGTTACCGCAGAAGCCTGTCTAAATAAGGAGCGGCAGCTCCTAGGCAGTGCCGTTGCAATGCCATGGGCATACACCATATGAGGACAAAAAAGAATTGGAAAAAGAAGTGACAGGAAATCCAGTAGCCAAGGCAGCCTTCAAGACCTAGAAGAGTTTTTTTCAAATTACAGGAGAAAACTTTTCCTCGTTTAACTCTTCCTTCCTTAATTCATGTCCAGATGTGTTTTTTTAACTGATATTCATCCCTCTCCACCCTCGCGCCACCCCGTCCCCTCAGCCCAGCCCCGGGCTTACCTGAGGGGTATGCGGATCGCAATGATTCTGTCAATGGCAATAGCAAGGAGGCTGAAGATCGAACTCTGAGTCAAGACCAGGACGAAGCAGGCAATGAAAAGGCAGCCATAGAAGAAGGCACAGAAGCCAGTGCTGATGGTGATGGCAAAAGGGATTGCCAGCATGCCCACGGCAATGTCTGCAGCAGCCAGGGACACCACAAAATAGTTGGTGACGTTCTGCAAGTTGCTATTCAAATAGACTGCCCAGCAGACGAGGATGTTCCCCAGGATGGCCAGCACTGCGATGATGAGCTCCAGGACGATGTAAGCTACGTCTGAGAGGAAGTCTTCTTTCCCATGTACTAGCATGTTGAGAATGACCAGGCCAATGTGAGAACGTGCCAGAAAAGCTCAGCGTTCATATCTGCAGAGCACTGAACAGCCAAGACACTCCAAAGCTGCCTGGGGTCTGAAGAGCACTCAGCTGCCAGCCGGCAAAGGTTGCTCACACGCACCCTGTTCTCCTCATAGCTGCTCGAGATCTTTACAGTAGCAGGTGTCAAGAAAAAACACAAGGGTTTGCCAACTCCAGAAAAGGGAATTAACCAGATGCAAAATAATTCAAACTCCAGCAGATGAATGGACAGGAGAATATCTCACGTAGACATACACTGCTCCCCAGGTCGCAAAGTCCATCAGGCAACACAGCACAGAAACTGTATCATACGGCAGCGTCACGTTGGCTGTGACTTTTTGTCTCCTGTTCACAATCACACTGCTAGTCATGGCTTCCTGTCATGTAGATACCTACTACCAGCATCCTCCGGTTCTCTTTTTCACCTTTTCCCGCTAGGGTGTGTGAAATATTCTCTTCAGATGAAGCAAACATTCAGCTTCTTCACTTGTAGTTTCCTTTAAAGAAAAAAAAACAAAACAAAAAGAAATACTAACCACATACACTAAGTAATCAGCTCTATGGAGGAGATGGAAAAAGCAAAATCTCATTAAAGTGGTACATTAAATTGATAACGGATATTAAAGAGACCTAGAAGAATGCATCATTGGCAAAAATCTCACATTTTGTCTATCCTGAAAGCTGCAGGGCCAAAGCCAAGGTTCAGGAAGGCAGTATTTCACAGTGGTGATGAGAAACAAGGGACTTTTTGTTTTTGAGGCTACCAACTGAGCTGGCACTTCAGCAGCTGCTCAATAGTGTGCCCTGAAACACAAGAGCCCTGCTAATCACGCCTTGGCACGTGCTGTGGCTGCACAGAGTAAAGGTGGAGGAGCCTTTTTACATACACCTGTCTCCCTCTGATCATGAACGTGAACTTGATCCACCACGTGCTGCCCACCTTTAGGTACTCTGCCACAAAAGCGTGCTGCACCAATACACTGCTCTGCGATGGCATGAACCTTCATTCATAAGGGGGTTGTGTCGCTGGCACGTGTGGTCACCATCCTGTTGCCATACCCAGTCCTTCCTTCAAGTCAGACAGTGACACCTTTGAGGACTTTCCCGCTGAGCATGCAGACTTCCTGCAAGGGTCTCTGCAGGTTCCCCTCCTGCAACACTATCAGTTTTGTTCACATAAATCTTTATCCTACAAGCAAACCATTTATTTGTTACACCCACACTGTCCATAGTGCTTGTTGCATCCACAGATACAGGCCAGCACTGTTCTTCAACTACGATCAGCCAGAAACACATCCACCAAGATACAACGCTCCCAGAAACACACAGGCACGACGCCAATGTCATCTCTCAGAATACATCCATGTTCCTGTGGTATTATGCACACAAATCTGGGGCTAAATTTGGTGATGCTTGCAAGGAAACTTGCTGCCACTTCATATGAACAGATAGATATCTATGTGCTTGTTTGCCTCACTCGCACACTAATCTTGTGGGTCACCTCGTACCTTTGCTTTCAGATATGGGGGCATTTCACCACTGTTTCAGCTAAAAGTGTAGCAAAGGAGAATACAGTTCCCTGAGCTTCGTGCCACAGTCAAGAGATAATTGTTTGCTGTCCTACCCTGTCACTTCCAGAGTGGGTTTTCAACCTTATTTAGCAAGCTTTAGCAGTAATATTTTCTCATTTAAGAAAGCAGCTCCTTGAAACGTCAAAGGGCTGGGGGAGAGAGAGACACAGCACTAACTGATAAATCACTCGAGCTCAGTTTTCAATGCAACATGAACCTCCAAAACAAAAGATTTTTGGGGCCCTGTCCAGCGGTGATCTGGTATGGTCTAACCCAGCGGGGTTTCATGCCTTCACAGTTCACTCTGTTTTCAAGTCAGAAATCTAATTTCTCAGGATAAAATAAAAGGGTAAAGACAGTGATAATAAAAGAAAATATGATTAGCTTGTGATTCACATCTGATCTCAAGAATATAATCTAATTTTAGACCTTTCATTGATTTAGAGCTGTATTGCTAATGCTGCATTTGAAAGGAAAGTGAATGATTCTTGGTGGTTTGGATATGCTTCAAAAACCTAGCTTCTCCACCTCCAGCAATCTTGTTTATGTGTTTTCTTTGGTTTCTGTGGAAGAAATCAGCAGAAGAGATTAGTTTGTGATCTAGCTGTTAAGAGGAAGATAAAGATCATCCATTTAATCTTTTCTAAAGTAAAAAAAACCCCAAGAAGTCTCTGTATTGCCTATCACCCTTTAGCAAAAACTCCATTTTTCCATTGCTTCTACTTTCTTGAATTTCAGGGATACCAGTGATAGGCTCCTACATCACTCTTATAGCATCTCATTGTCCATTACAAATCCCAATAGCTTTGTTTCAAAGCAGTGATATTGAAAACTAACACTGGCCCCCACCCCAGTCTGACTTGCAGGGAAGGGGATTAGAATTAATATTAGATAGAAATAAAGAAAATCTGGAGGGAGAGAAAACAGAATGAACAAGATGAAAAATAAACAGTGTTCTGTGTGTGAGCAAGAAAGGAGGAAAAAAGACAGGAAAAAGTTGGTAGGAAAAAAACCCAAACAACCAAGCAAGGGAAGTAGCTGGCAAAACAGGTCCGTAAAAGAAAAAGAATGTATGTGCTTGTCAGAGTACAGCACACGGCTGTGCCTGAAGGCTCCGATGCATCGTGTCCCTTAGCATCATGGCAGCAGAGATAGCGACAGGGTAATACTCCGGCCATGGAGCAGGGAGTGTGCACCTCTCCGCTTTCCAACATCCTTGCACATTTCCATGCAAGTCAAGCTCATGACCAAAGTCCAGCGTCAGGACAAGTTTAGAAAAATTTAATGAATCACTGTGACATAGTTGGGGCAAAACTACTGCTGTGTAAAGTAAAACCACCATAAAGACCCCCACAAGCTACTGTGAGATGAAGTCAAAAGAACTGAAGAAACCGCTTTCTGAAAGGAGCCACTGTGAGAACTGGTCACGTTACTCCTGATGCTGAGAGGATTTACCTAAAGGCCTGCTATGTTGCTCTTGTACCTCATATTCACACCATATAGCCCTCAGTGAAGAGGATCAAAGTGAAATTACTGGGATATTCTTCCCCATCGCAGAGCTTCCTTTAGTAGGATTATGAATTAATCCCAGATGCACTTTGTTTAACCTGACTCTTTCAATGGCTCATCTCAAACTCATTTTCCAACAGGACATGGAGGGAAGTAACAGACCTACGCCGTGGAGGTCCTCCACATACTAATCAGCACAAAGACAAAGCTGGAATTGCCTAGAGCTCTGCATGTATCCTGAAAAACCACAATGCTGGAATCTGAAGTTTAGTGACCACTCACATACTGTTTTCTGACACAACAGAGCTTTTAATCTTCTACTTCAACTGCTTATTTCATGGTCTGATGTTAAATTTGAATTTTTAATCTCTGAATTTGCTTAGTCCCTTGTTTCCCCTCCCCCTTCACAAAGAGCAGCCTGATTCTTCACCTCAACCTTTACCCATTTATTCCAAAGCAACCTGTGAGATGTTATGTCCAGAAGAGGACAACATGCCCTTCCACCCTCTGCTCTCAGATGGGCTGGAAAACACTTAGAGAGTTCTGCAGAGCCAGCACATCTCAGAAGAGAAATGACCGGAGGTGAGCAGGTGTCCCAGCCATGACAAAACAACATTTTGTGTCTGCTTCAGCGCCGGTGCTTCTGCAGTAGCCACTGACATGAAAAAAAGCAATTATTAGCCACACAACCCCAGCACATCAGAGGCCTCACCTGCTACCTACAGAAGATGCCACAACCCGGGAGGTTTCCACGTTCAACCCGAACTCACCCATCTCTCCTCATCCATTTCTTGCAGTGTCAGCCCACTATAGCTTTCACCCAACACAATAACAAGTCTTTAATTGTAGAAGTATTTGCAACTTGCTCTAAAACAAGAGCAGGCTCAGCCTTTCTGCTTATACGACAAGAAATTCACTGCACAGGCACAAAATGAAATGCAGACCACCTAGTGAGCATGACACGTATCCAGAGGCAATACAAAATTTATTATAGAATCATCTCCTTCGTCGAAGACCCAAAGGCTCGGCAACCAGGTCTGACAAGACAAAATTAATTAACAACCTGCTTTACTCACCAGGGAAGTGTATATTTAACATCTCAGGCCCTTGAGGGATCAATATTGTAAGCTTCTTGAAACTTAAGAAAAATAACCTGTATCACAAAACCTGCTGGACAGCTACAATTAGTATTTCCTCTTAAGACCATGTTTTATTTTGTTAATTGGATTAATTCCTTCTTGATACCCTGGGCTATGTTCCGGCCTTTTCCCCATGATTAAATAAACCTTTTTTTGCCACTCACAAACCTGTAAAGCTGTTGCTCGGTTCGTTTTTAGTGACTTGGAACACTCTGTTCTCTCATATTTCACCCCCAATGAAAAACTGCTCCTTGAAAATTCAATAAAGCATCTGAACAGCATGTTCCCATGAAGCAATTCACCACCGGAGCCTAAGCAAGCTTTTGTTTGGCATCTCCAGTTGGCTTTGGACTAAGGTGTTGCACCTTCTCTCTCCTGAGTGCCAAAGGCATCGAGGTGAGCCCTTGGCCACTGCTTGGGTCAGATCACCCACCTCAAAGAAGCCCATTTCCTGCTCTTGGCCCCATGAGGCTGAGACCAGTCATCCCGGGTTTGGATGCCCACGCTCAGCCACACTGGTATGGAGCAGACACACCCTCTGCCCTGCCTGCCAGGCTGACATATATAGCAATGTGTGTGACAGGCACGCTCAGACATCAGCAAAATCTCCGGGGGATCAGCAGCCCTCGGGGCACCCAAGACAGTCTGTGGGCACGTAGGTGAGCAGCTGCAGTGTCCCCAGGCCCCCAGAGGGCCTGGTTTCTCTTTGTTTGCCTCAGGATGGGGTAAGCAAGGCAGCAGGCAGGTCATGAGGCTTCATCAAGGCTCATTCCACAGATCACAATCTAGCATCTCCTCTTGACAACGTGAGCCTTCCCAGGTACCAGCCAGCACAGATTACCTAGCTCCCTTAGGGAAAACCCTTCAATTCACACATGGCTGTAAGCAGAAACATTGGTACTGCTAAATCATTTGTTTCCTACTTTCCAAAGCCTGGAGGGGGAGATGCTTGTCAGTGTTTATCCACTCTTTGAAATCCCTTCAGCTCAAAGAGAATCTCCCTATCTTTTAAATCAAAGACTCTACGAAATCTTGTCTCTCCCCAATTCTTTAGAGGATGAAGTCACAATAAATAAGCCAATGTGCTCACAGGCAGTACACAAATTTGCAAAATAACTCAGGCTGTAAAACAGCTGTCCTTTTGGGAAGAATGATAGGGAAGGCAGCAGTAGCACTTTTCTGTGTTGCTCAGTGGTTTCCTTCCTGAAGTTCAATATTTTATGAATCCCGCCCCCCCACACCTTCACGCAACAATCCTTCACGTAGAGCGGCTTCCCCACAGCCCTGACTGCTCACACAAAGCCAGTGTGCTTGGAGCTCTCAGAGAGCATCCTCACTCCTGCCTCCTATGGAAGGATGAAGAGTGGGATGGGGTGGGGGCAGAAACGAGCGGAGGAAGGAGGCATCACCCATCTAACTAAGACATACTCTTTCTGGTTCCCCTATTTGCTTTATTATTGGCCGCTGGCTAAATGATCTTTTAGGTCATCTGCTTACAGTAATAGGAGGAAATTAAATATTAATAATAGACTATTTCCCTCTAGACTGCTCTTTGTTAACAAAGGATACAAGTGAAACAAAGCAGGCAAAATTATCAGCACACAACGCTCTTGGTTTTCAGGTACCCAGAGCACTTGCAGTTTCCCCTCAACCTTCCCTGGAGTTAGAGATGCCCAGTGTCCTGCACACCTGCCTGTGTGGACACCCATACAAGTGTGGAACACGGTGATGTCTGGAAATCCTTGTTCTATCAAGGGGCTCCGCATGGCAGTCTGACCCTTCCAGAGGATCGCTTAAGGCTTTGTCCAAAACATAATCTGAGCCACAGATGCTCTAACTGCCAAAAGTGCAGGGCCAAGGATCTTTTGAAGCACAGGGCTTGACTCCACTTGGGGAGTGAAGTCTTCTTCCAGTGTAAACCCTACAGCGGGGTAACAAAGTTTCTGGATTGGCTTTGCAAATTCTCTAGAAATACTGAGTAAAATGAAGGTTTCGGCTTTGCTTGAACTTGGTCTAATCCCTACTTACAGGAAAGCAGCATCCCTCCAAGGCTTAAAACCTTCACTCCAGGTACTTGTGACAGACAAAAGACATGGCTCTTCAGAGATCTGAACTGACAAAGATCAGAAATGGGGAAAAGGGACAACACTTCTGCTTTACATTTCCATCTCAGCTGCAGTCCAGGCCAAAAAAGGAGGCTAGACTTCCAGCAAGAACAAGCATGGTGACTCTGGGTGTGAAGTCTTTATTGACTAGGGGATTACTAGAGACATCCATACCACTACAGCTGTGACAGCAACAAAAAGCATAATAAAATCATACCCTTCAAGCCTGTCCTGTGTCTTTCTTACCCTCCCAATTTTGTTTTGTAATATAATAATTACAAAACAAAAATGCCCAGAAAGAGAAGCCCCACTGGGCAACAAGCAAAGGTCGCAACACCGATGGGCTGGCTAATAGGAACGGCTAATCTAAAACCAATATTTCAGCTTTGCCTCCTGCCCTCCAAGTGGTACAAGTGGATTAATTTTTATTGCAGCAGCGGAAGAGAAGACTAGAACAGAACGCATTTGACCATTTTTTTTTTCCTAAGTGGATGTTATAAATGTTTAAAAGCAAGAAAAAAACCTCACAGTAATTATTCCCATTCTAATGGTCACAAAAAGCCAGTGAGGGCAAAACTAAGTAAGGCTGAATGACCAGCAGTTAAATAAGCCAGATCGAACAAAGAAACAAAAGGGAAAAGGTTCCCCTGTGTTCACTAGAGTAAAGTCTCACTGGGCAGCAGGCATCATGATATATTGCCAAAAGGCACAGCAATATGTTGGATTTTTGAGCAGGTCATTTGTATCCAGGACTGATGATGTTGATTTACCTACAGCGGCATTTCCAAAAAATAAAAAATAGTGCATTTGAATAAGCTTTCATAAGACAGACATGTTAAAAAGCTTAATTAAAACCACGTACCATGGCCAGAAACATGTTACTGCTGCCAATATTATTCGCAATGTCTCTGAGGAGCCAGTTTTCCTTTCCTGTGTGAGGGAAGAACTCAAAAGCAAACTCTGCCTCCCCACAGCCCTACTAAAGCCAGCTGTGTTCACACATAAGGAGCATTTCCTTCAAGAACAAAATAAGAGAAATAAGGAAACAGGATATAAAGGAGAGGTGACCCACTGAGGAATACAGGCAAAGGAAGAATTCGCTCTCAAAATATTTATCATATTGCTAAATGTGTCCATTCTGGTATATTTTAAAACAATACAGTAGACTTCTCTCCAGATGCAACTTCACCTCTCATTTCTATATGAAGTTTCCAGACAGGCAGTTGAGAATTGCGTACATCTGTTTGTTTTCCTGTCTTTTTATCTAGTTGTTCCCAAACCCTACTTGCCTTCTCTAACTACAGGTTCTTGTGAGCCCTGCTCCCTCGCCGAGCACCATCCTTCTGCAGATTGTAAGTAACGTTGGCCTAAGCTCTGCCAGCGAAACAAAAACTCACCCAACTCCAGTGCAGGGAGCGCTGCTGTACCAGGTCAACCAACATCCCACCTTCCACAGTAGAAGGAATATAACTCTTTCCATCTCTCTCCATGTAACTTAAAACAATTCCACATCTGTCCTTCCCTATCCTAGTGAAGGCACTGCACAACTTGCACAGAGATGAGCAAATTCTACCTGCCTCTGAGCCAAAGCAAAGCTGTCTCACTGCATTAGCTCATCTGTGGCTCATATGCTGACCCCTCTGAGCAAGGGTTATTACTGAGGACTCACGGTGGAGCTCCCATTACCACCCAAGTGGTTTGACTCACACCCACCCACAGTAAGAAAGGCAGTCAAGCCTCCATTGGGTTGCTAACACAGCTCATCACATCCTTCCTCCCCAAACTGCTCCCTTTTCTTATCAATTTAAGCAGTGACACAGCAGCAGCGCTCAGTCCGATCTCCGCAGTGCCTGGCCCACTGACACAGCAGTGGAGCCTGTCCGAACACTCCCAGAGCTCCCCCCTCCTCTGCCCCTGCGCGGCCCACCTCACCGACTGCTCTTTGCTCTACATGGGCTCTTCACTGCTGACGCAGTCCCAGGGATCGAGCATGTGCTCCCCGTGCCTTGCAACACCGGCTGGGTTTCATCCAACGCCAGAAACCCTATTTCCTCCCATGCCCCAGGGTGTGCCCTGGCCCATCACAGCCCCACGCTGTGCACCAGTTTGTTTACCCAACTCATTTCCCTCAGTTTGTCAATCAGCCACCAGTGAAAAAGCATTTAGACACAGAGTGACAATGCTGGTGTGGTGTGTTCATCCCAAAAGCAGGCAAAAGCCACAATAACGAATTTTTTGCCTCCTTAGTTTGTTTCCAGCAGCCTTCCCCCTTCCATTTTTTTAAGGTACTTACCCTGACTCACTAATGCTTATTTGCTCCGTGTCACACCTCATCATCCAGTTACTGCTTCTGTCTCAGTCTCAAAGCTATTTAAGACATTTTTAGGACTCTGACACCCTCTGTGGATAAAGAGGAGTTGATGCTCTGATGATTTCTTGAGGCCACTGCCCTTACTTTGTCCCTCCCTCTTTTCTTTGCTATGACTTGCACCATATTGCTGTCACTCATGCAAAATGACTTGCATTTTCACTATCATAGTCAGCCACGCCAATACAAGCCCTGCTAGAGGTACTCAAAGTGACTTTTTTTTCCCCAAGTCCCAAGTTTTTTCCCAAATCGGGTTATAATCCGATTTATTAAGAACTCTCCATTGTCACTGCTTACTGATCCCAAAGTCTCAGTGTCTAGCTGGTGCTCTGAGGACTCTAACAAAGTCCTTCCTTCATTTCCTAAGTCCTTGTGCTGTGGTAAAAGCACATCCGCTTACAAGTAACAGCCTCCTGCCTCTGCCTGCTTCCTCCTCCAAGTGCCCAGGCCAGAGACGCTCGTGTTCTGAGGTGGAGAAAGCATGCAACTGCTGTTAAAAATGACATTTCAAGTCATCAGTTTCTCTCCTTCTACATCAAACCATTGCACTGGAGAACAGTAGCCATTCATACATCACATCAGAAAATATTTTACCAGACCTGATAGCTGTTAATGAGTTAGTGTGTTTGTCTAGAGGAAGCAGAGAGGCAAAGAGAGCAGCAGCAAGTACCCAGCTACAATAGAGACACCTCCACCACCCTTGGAAGCAGTCTTTTTCTCCTTTGAAAACTTAAGATATTTATAGTTTCTGCACAATAGGAGATCATTAAAAGCTCCAGCTGCAAAGGAACTTGCAGTCATTTCTCAAATACATGACAACCACGATCTTCACACCTTGCTGAACAAGGATAAGCCAAAAAAGATTCCAAAGGCAAACTCCTTAGGGACTGTGCCAACTGGTTCCAAACACAAAAGATGCTAGTCAAGAAGAGATGGAGAGATGGATCCCAGGGAGGTGCCCAGAACAGACAGCCCCAAGACTTTAGGATGGTTTCTCCCAAGTGGACTGTCTCCTTCTCTTGCATCCTGCAATCATACAGCTAGGCTGTACTGTGGCTACACGGAGGAAAAGGAAGATTTCCCTTTAGGATTGGGGTAGGAAAGGCAACAAAAACTGACAATGAATCTTCTTTCCAGTCTTCAGCCCACGAATACAGCTTCTTACCTTTCTATATCCTGCAAGAGCTAACACCATACAGTTGTACAGAGAAAAAGAATCACGTAATTACATTGAGTCTGCCAGAATCCTCTATGTCTACCCATATTATAACCCTAAATAAATCATAATGGTCAAGCAGAGTTTGGATCAGCATTTAGCAAGACACGGGAGGACATAAAACAAAAGACTGCCATGTTCTAGGCATTTGACAAAGTTAGGTGCCTCAGCACTAACAGGTCCAGCCAAAGAGGCCTGATTTCTGTGAAGGAAGCACGTTTTGGAATCAGGGTATTTTAAGGAATCCCTGACTGGGTAGCGATTGGCACATTTAAGAAACTTTTTCGATTGGCACATTTAAGAAACTTTTTAAAAGCCAACACGCTTCCCCACACATTCTCCGGGAACTCTAATGGTGCTGGTGCCAGCCCAAGTCAGTCTGATGTTATTTTCCATCGTTCCATTGAACCTGGGCACTGACCTGTGGATCGGACGTATGTGGAAACTGTAATTATTCAAATCAATTTCAAACACGTGCCTCTCTTCTGAAGATTGTATTAAAGAGCTACATAACTCTTAGCTGTCTTTTATCCTGGGAAACTTTTCCTATGGAAAATCCCAGTCTGTGCCCAAGTATATGGATCTCATACTGAAACCAAAGTTGTTATCACCACAGCCTACTTCCCTTAACTCCTTAACCTCAACAACTGATTCATACCAGGATCTGACAATCCCCTTCTTGGGAAACCTCAATAACCAAAACGATAGGTCATTTTTTACAGGACTTTCCTGGTACAAGAAGGGAGATGTGGGTAGCAGGCCAACATCACAGAACAGGCAGAGACAGCAGAAACAAGAAAAGCAAGGAAAAAAAAAGGGGGGGGATGGGGTGGAAAGGGAGATGAGAAGCGAGAGGAGGACACAATAGTCTAAAACCAAAACAAAATAGTTCCAAAGAAGCAAAACCAGGAGAAAAATGGGAGAGACTCTGAGGTCTGAATGCTAATTGAGGAAAGAAACTTCTAACAGGCAAAGCACTGCAAACCTCACCACTCCCAAAGGGATGCATTAAAAGAGCAGAATGAGCCCAAATTACACTTCCCTCTGCTGAGCAGCATTACTCACTCAAACACAGGAGGGACTCTGCCCAGGGAGATACGCAGACGTGACCCCCAGCTGACGCTGGCTTGTGTTCAGCTGAGCTTCGAGTGGCTCCACCAGTGAACAATCCCTCTCCTGCTCTCCTTGAAGAGAGAACAAGGAGCCACAACTGTCCCTGTCAGCGTCGCCTGGGATAATCACAGGGGACAGGCAGACAGAGCACGCTGTATCTCAGCTAGCCAGCAGATAAAACAGCCCCAATCTGCAAGTACCAGAGGCCTCCTGAGAATGCCTGAGTGCCTTCCACCCTGGATTTGAGTGCAATCACAAATGCTAATCAACATACAGACAGGAGCTCAGCATGTCATTCCTCACGTCTCCAAAGCTTCAGGAAAACCCCCCTTTCCTCTCCTTGTATCAGAGAGGGACAGGAAGATTCCCTCATCCTCTGTATGCCTTTCCCTTCCCTCCCCTCCCCTTCCCTTTCTCAAAGCATCCCTGCAAGAAGTTTCACTCCCTGCTAACTTCTCCATTGTCTCAGAACCATTGTTTGCAAATGTCCCCTAAAAATACTATGTAAGGTATTCTTTATTCCTGTTTCAGGTCTTTCCACATCCCTATGTAACACCTGGGCTTTTATCTTGTTACCTGTCAGATAGTGATAAACCTACTGCATGCAGCCCCTGACTTACCATCTAAGATAAATACGATCTGTCTTGTAGCTGTCATTTCTTTTCAAACCCTGCCTTCCACTGCTGCATTTGTACTTGTAACAAATTACTTGTTTTATTTGGGCTTGAAATGCATAATCAAAAAAAAAAATTTTTTTTGAATCAGCAAGACCCCCAAAACAAACATAACATTTCAAATGTGACCTTCCTGGCACTAGATTTACTGCTGCTTTGTGGGCAAGGAGGCTCCAGTACTCCTGCTCTTGTGTATCTTCTACAATGGCATTTGCATATACTTTACATAAGATACGTTGTATTTTATGCTACCTGGTAATTTTTGGTTTTAATAATCAACCAACAGGCCTAATGATGAAAAGCATCCTTTCTCCAAAGCAAGTCATAAACTAAACTGATAAGATTTGAGTCAGTGGCTTCCATGTAAGTGAATTGTGAGGTCTTAAAGTGCTCCAGGCTACCACCTGAGCCTCTGCTGTCCCTTTAGAAAGGCACGCGCCTCCCTCAGGTCCTATCTTACTCTCTGCCAGCCCCATGGGGATGTCTCACATTGCACCAGATGTCTGTTTATAGCACCCACATCAAGGCCCAGGCACCCTGAGTGGGAAGGGACGGAGCTCACCCTAAGACACGTGCCACAGCACTGTTAACGCTTTTGCCTAACAGCAGCCATCACCCTGAACACGGTAAGTTTTACAGAAGCCGCCTTCTTGCATTTGGCTTTTTTCCGAACTCTCCTAGGCACTTAGTGGCTCTTAATCTCTTTTCATAACCTCATCGCTGCGTGTTTATCCAAACAACTTGATCCTAATGTTGCAATTGCTTCACCTTACCGAGCTGTATCACAGCCTACCTACCCCATCCCTCCCCTGCTCCTGCAGATGCCCAGCCATACCGAGCACAAGGTAGCCAGGTTTCGTATGATTTGCCCCTTACAGGACACAGACTGAGGAGTGAAAGAGATCACGCCTTTATTCACTCACATTTACCAAATACGTGCATTTGCTGAAGCACTTCTACATACTCTTTGCTGACCTTCTGTGTCTTGCCCACTGGGCTCCGGATGAGGAATGAGTTACAGCAAAGGAGGTTCCAGCTGGACATCAGGGTGTTTCCTGCACACCAGGAAAGTACGGAGTCTCCACTGCAGGTCTTTAGGAGCAGGATGGAGAAATAGCTATCAGGAATGGCAAAAGCATAGCTGATCCTGCCTTTGGGCAGTGGCATGGATTAGATGACCTCGAAGCACCTCCTGAGGATATTTCCATAATTGAGAGTTGTATGTGCCATCTGTCCATTCTGATCTACAGAGATTTACTTTAGAAAAAAAAAGGTGCAACACAACCAATATTTATTCCTGACAGAGATGCAGCCTTCCTGAGGGGAGAAGCATCTTCTGCCTCTATAGAGGAAACTGAAGCCTTCAGAGGTTAAACCACCCTCTGCGTATCTGCCCAGATCCTCTTGCCCTCCCAAGGCAGAACGCTGCCGGTTCTCTACCCCAAACAGACCAACCCTCAACATTCAGCTACACGAGCATCTCATTAAGTGGGCAACTTTCTCTGCCTTTTTAAAATGAGCAGAGAGGCAAGGAACTGGTGCTGTTGTGTTCAAGTAGCTTCACCAAGGCTGTTCAGGTGCTCTGATGCAAAACCTGAAGGTGATTCATGAGACAACCAAGCCGCTTGGTCATGAAAGGGAGTAACTCTCCATTGACTTATGCGAATCTTCCCTGATTCCTTGACACACAGCTCAAGTTCTCTTGGGTTTTAGTTTAGAGTCCAACAAAAAAGAAAGTTTTAATAGCCCATCTCCATTTTCAGATGGAAAGTGTGCAATAAAGAAGGACCTAAAGAGTTATTCACCATCCAGCTCAGATGGAGAGAATGAACAGGAAGAGCTGAAATCTGTTCAAGCTGAAGACAAGGACAAACTTTGCAGGACACCAACAGAGATGCTGATACCAGCCTTTGGACGGAAAGCACCTCACTTACGACTGCGCAGAACTTAGAGAGAGCTCAGCCATACCATGCTTTATCCCATCTCACGTGTGAAAACGTGAACGGAAATGTCAAACTGACACGAAGAGATGAAGCACAGTGAAATAAAGTGTTTTGATGGAAAATCTGTGAAGCCTTAAACATCCTGTATAGAGAAGAAATCACACAGCCTTGTTGTCACCCAGGCAGAAAGGAAGTGGTAAAGGGGGAGGTTTTCCCTCTAGACCAGATCAAAAAGCTGCCAGGCTGAAGAGGGAAGGGGATGAACTCGGCCAACCAGGCCGGACCCCTCAGAGAAACACAACTGAAAGGACAAGTGACGGTTCAAAACAGTCCCTCCAAACCTCCTGCTGGACTGAGCTTTTCCCAGTAGTTCTTAAGAGGGCTTAACCACATGGCTCTACATAAAATCCATTATTGAAGATTAAACAAAAAAGATGAATAGCTTTCAAAAGTTGATTACATCCAAACGCAATGGTGCCAGCAGCCCTTATGGAAACATCCTATTAAAATGTCAGCAAAAATAGAAATGCAAACACAGGAGACCTGGCAGGAGGCTTTTCAGCTCAGATCTTTAGTGCCTTTTGCACCCGCCGACAGAAGAACAGAGGCTAAAAACATCACTACTGGGCTGACATCCCCTGACCTGGCACAGCATGATGCTAATTCTACTTTTTATATATAAAAATACATATGGAAATAGAGACAGATTATGTATATGTGTAAATTACGAACTTATCACCTGAATGGCATTAAAAAGGAGACCAGCTTGCCTTTTTTCCCCCTCCACACACACCCTGGAATAGGTCGGGTTTATTTTATATACACACATACGTGTTTGCAGTTTGTACCCATGTGTTTTCTCTACAAATTCAGAGGCTCATGGCTTTCATGGTTAATTCAGAATTTAATCCATTTGCCACTTTAGACAAGATTTCATTTCCATAGTATTTTTGTGATCTGTGATTACATTTATATTGACTCTTTTATTGAGATTCAAAATAAGAATATTCTTTCACAGATCTAATTCAATTGAAATATTTCTCACATCCCTGTTGGTCACTTTATCTAATCTTTTTGTACTTCACTTGGGCGATATGCTCCGGGGGGTGTCTCTCTGAGAGGAGGAGCTGGCCACGCTTGCTTTCTCTCTCTTAGCTTCTCTCCCGCAGAAGAATAAATTTATCAATTACTACAGTTCTTGAGTTACATGGGTCTGAGACTTACAAGGCTGATAAGAAACCTGAAGACAAATACACCCAAAGATCAAGTTATCTAATAGTTGACCATCTGCTTAGGAAAATAATTTTAAGTAGTTAAGGCAATTCTATTAACTGCTATTTACTAAGTGAGTCACAGTGTTCTCTTTAAGTTAACCCTTCCTGTCTCCTCTGTGGGCCCACTGCCCAAGACAGTTTTGAAGAGGGTGCTCAACCACTTTTACTACTTCCAAGCTACAGTGAAGCCTGCAACACCTCTGCACTCAAACTTACCCCAGGCTCATATTGCATGGGGACGTAAAAGAGCATTCAAACAACTGTGGTGCTTCTGGGCAACACTTAGACCACACGAACAAGAATACAGAAAAATCTCCTCCCAGGAGCATCCCCTTTGAAGGCACCACGCAGCAGCACCTACACAGCAGGAATGCGTCTGCTGCTCATCGTGCTCTTCCAGGATGGGCTGCCTGCACCTCTGTGAGGGCAGGTCCCCCCCAGCAGGGCCCCGGAGCCCTGTCCGCCGGGGCAGAAAGCCTTCTCACACATCCTCCCAACAGCTCTGGGGACAACAGACAACCGCCACCTTGCTGCCTCTTCCCCTTTCCTTCATCTGCCCTCAGCATAGAGATTCCAGGCTCCTCTGGGACTGGCAGCTCCACTGACACTCACTGGGTACCAAGGCTTAAAGAGCTCCCAGGCACAGCAGAAGGGACACCAGCAAAAAGCTGTTTTAGTCGCTTGACACAAACAAGGCAGGGCCGGGGCTTTTGGGGACAAAGAATGGGAGAAGGCTGCGTGCAGGTTTAATGCCATCTATTCAGTCCCTGCCCTCTTTCCCTTAGCGTGATTGCAAGTGCTTGGAAATCTCCTCTGTTAAACACTACAGAGAAGTTCACAGGATGCAGGGTGCTCCTGTGGAATTACTATTTTATGATAAAGCACAAGCACAAATATCAGCTGAAGGGCTAGGAGGAGGGCTGGGTGCAGGGGGGCAAAGTCCAGCACTTGATGTTTGAAGGAAGATCCGTGGGGCAAACATCTTGGAGCGCGGGGGTGTGTTGAGGGACTGACAGGTGGGAATCAGCACGGAGTGAAGAGCACCGGCTCCACGGTGGAAAAACCATCCGAACTGGGGCAGGGGAAAGCGGTGGTGAAGAAAAACGGCCCCCGCCTTGAGGCAAGGCGTTAGGGAGCACCGAGGGGTGCAGCGCCCGGCCACCTTTAAAACTCACGGGAGAGGCAGGAGAAGGGACCGGGGCTGCGGCGGACACGGCGAAGGACGCGAGGGGAGTTGAGCTGCCCACAGCGGCTCCCCGCACCGGCGACCGCCGGGCTGCGGATGCACCGGCGGGGCACCGGGGCCGCCCCGCGCCGCCCCGGCGGGAGTAGGCAGCGGGGCGATCCCCGCATCCCGCCCCGGCCGGCAGGTCCCGCTCCGCCCCGAGAGCTGCCCACCGGGCACCCGCCGCCCCTCACCGTGGAGCCCGGCCGCGGCCATCGTCACCCACCTGCCCTCGGAGCGCCGCTCCCGCTCCGCTCCGCTCCGCCGGCGCCTCCGCCGCCCCGGGAACAGGCGCGCGGCGGT
>VXBO01012662.1:450220-490648 GCA_013400135.1 Rhinoptilus africanus
CTTTTTTTTAAGAAAAAAAAAAAAAAAAAAAATGTTTCCCCCCCCCCCCTTCAGATATGTATAAAAGTGCTAAGTTAACCTTATAACATATGCAAAACCGAAAGTGTCTAACAAACTGAAATGTTGTAAGTTACAAGGATTAACTACTTGAGTATGTTACATGTACTTGTGCCTTCTTGGCTGAACTGATTCCCAAGTAATTATCCTAATTGAACATATGCAATAATGGGTAACCAGTAAAAAAACCTCCAGGGAAATTTCAACAATGGAACAAAAAAAAGAAGAGCCTCTTTCTCCCCATTTGTTGAAACAGAGTTCAGAAACAAAAGTTGACTATTCCATTATTGCAAATGCAGTCTACTGTCAAAACAGGTCAGTTCACAAACTGTGGAACCAGAACTGCCAGCGGCTCCTCTGCAGCAGGAAATGTCCACTGGGCTTCCGAACTACCATATAAATACACCAGCTACATGCCATTAAATAATACATAGATCACTAGAATGAAAATGCACGTAATATGTTGCTATGCTGGGGCACAGTAAGTTTAAAGCCTTGACTTCCCCAAACAACTTGTTCATATTCTAGAACTGTATGCAAAATACAAAAGCCTTAGAAAAGTGCAACAAAACTAGCTTCATGACATTTTTCTTTTAGTTTCCATAAATACAATCTCATAAAAATATTATTAAACAGAAGCATACTTCCCCGTGGAGAACAAATCCACATTTCAGCTTTGAGTAAACGATTATGGCTAAACTGACCAGCTCTGCCCCTCCCCCCCAAAAAAACCCCAGGGGATTAAAATTAAACCAGTTTAATCACATCAGGCTGCCATAAGAAACTGCCAAAGTTTCCCCTACCATTTTGCATCCGCAAATCCTGCTGGAATCGATGGGAACTTTATGTGCAACTCTGTGGCAGAGCGTGGCCTAAGGGTAAGGAATAGTCCAAGTAAAAGACAAGTGTCAGTTGGAAGGAAGTCATCTGGTGTTCATAGGTTTTACTTAAGTTGCACTGTGAGGAAATAATTCTATTATCGCAGAAAGAATTAATTTATGGAGGCTAGGATAGCGGCCTTGGCAAACTGGGTTCAAGGGTGTTGCATCCCCAAAACTAGCAAGCTTGTGTCAATGCTAACAAAAATGGGAACTGTACAAACCTCAAGCTTTCAAGTTATTTAGCAATAAGTATCAAAAGCAGACTTGCTACATATTCCAGATGCTTAACATCTTGGCTTTGACAATTACAAAGTGTACTACAACACCGATACTGAAATCACAGGGAATACAACAGGAAAAATTTAAGATGAATGAAGGACTGGGAACGCTCGGCAAGCCAGACAGTAATTTAAAACCCATCCAGCCACTCTCTTTTGAAAGCAGAAACACTATTAGAGATACCTTTCTAAATACAGACAATTAAATATATTAAGAGATGGCAATGATCCCTTAACTCATTTAAGGAGTTGAAAACTGGTGGGCAAGAATACCCGATGGACCCTGGGTGGGGGTGACGTAGGTGATATGGGAGATAAGGAAGTGGTGGGAGAATCAAGCAGGTCCAACACGTTTTGCCAATCAACGGCCACTACCCTGGGAAAGCACGATGGTGTGGCCAGAGCTTGTGAATGACGACTACACTTTTCACCAAGTCATTTCTCAAACTGGTTAACATTACTGAGCATTCACACCCTAATGCTAGCTTGAAGAAAGGAACTGCAGAAATAGAGCTTGGCAGAACATACAAATAAAACAGAAATAAATATTTACCAAGTCAAGGGAAGGACCACAAACAAACTATATAGTTAAATTGGTCTGTACATGAACACTACTATTTTAAAATCCTCTTTCTTAGGCCACTTCAGCAAGACTATTACTCACAATAGGCAAAAAATAGTGTATAGGTGTACAACCGGATTCTGTCTCAGAAGAATTCTACCCCATAATAGCTCCTGCTGGATGCAGCCTGCAGTTAAGCTGTGCCTGTATTAGGTGCAAGAGCCAAATAAGCAGTGAAGTCACCACATGCATCACATGAACACAGTTTTAAAGGCTTAACTTCAGCCTATGCATAGCTTCATGCCTATCATCCAGAGGGGGCAGCTTTGGAAGACACTGTCACATATCACCTGAAAACCAGAGAGCTTTCCCAAACCAGTCACGAGCAGAACACAAAGTAAGAAAAACACCCACAAGTTCCCCATATATCCAACTTCTCAAATAATCTTGTTTAAAACTAGGCTATAGTAACATTTGCACCCTGTGCCAAAACTGCACAGAAATAGAATTGAATAAACGTGATTTTTTTGGTGATGCAAAACATGCAACAGAATCCAGATGTCTGAAGTGTTGAAACAGGCAACTGAAAAAATGGATGAGAATGTTAACATTGAGATCATTAACAGAAATTAGATGTCAACGAGAACTTTTTGTCACAGGTACAAAATTCTTAAGGCAGATCCTCAGCAGTTTAAAGCACTGCACTGCATCATTAGAGCAAAGGGTAAAATTATGTCTCCTTATGCATGTAAAACCAGAGCAGGACTGCTGCCAGTGCTATTAATATGAGTTTACAGCAATACATCAAAGCAGAGTTCATTTAGCTTAGGCAAGTTAAGGGGCCCCTAAAGCATGATGATGGACTGTACAGAAAAGCATAAACTGTGGAAATATTTTACAAAACTGGTGACAAAAAATTATCAGAAATGCTACATGTAACTTGAGGAATATATTTTATGCAAAAGAGACAAAAATTTACTTTTACATCAGAATATGCTGTAATTAAGTACTATATAATGGATTACCTATCCATAAACACAAATTTAAAAGGGAAAATTTCACTCACAACTTTTCAGAGGCATGAGAATGAGAGATCTTTGTGCGGGCCACCGAGATTCACACCAGAGATACTAAATTAGTATTTCTATTTAAATATACAAAACAACCAAATCAAACTGGAACAAACAAAACCAACCAAAACTCAAATCAAGTGTAATCCATTCTGAAGTCGCCTCAGTTCTGTTATTATTAGATACTCCATATCAAAACTTCTCTGACAGAATTTTCCTGAATAACCAAAACTCAAGTTTTCCTCCCATCCCTTCTTTTTTTGGTAAAGAAAACCCCAGAACTGTTCATTCAGTTCACTGCTGATGATTTGGCATCAGGTTGACATGGAGCCAAACTGAATAATAATAAATAGTCTGGCTCTTAAGTGATCTCTCTAATCCATGGAAGGTTTCAGTAAGCAGGATCCAGAAGATGACATACCTGTATCTGCACCAGTATGTTCCACAGCTCCATTTTGTTGCCCACCCCACCCCTACAGATGGCAATGAGTAACCCTGATATACTACAGCACAGGCATTTGCAAGGCACATATTAAAATGCAGTAATACAAATTGATGATAAAATATTTGTCCTTTTTTTAGTACATTCAGAAATATCTTCTGGATTAAAAAGAAAGGAAAGTAAATCAGCATGACCTCATACTTCGTATGTACAAAAACCCAGGCTGTTTCAGGATTAACTGAGTAGGAAGCGAACAGAACAGTATCATCCGTGTCCAGAAGGGCTACAGTTATTGTTCCTCTTCCAAAATTTAATGCTGCTTGAACCTTCAGAAAAAACATATTGTAGAGTGCAGCAAGGCATTATGTTTGTTTTAGACCTTCAGTTGCTTCATTACTTCCCTTCGGGCATCCCTGTGCAGCATCTTACATGTAAAGGCTCAGATATATCATCATAAAAAGAAAACTCTTTGTGGAGCCTGATATTCGTTAGCAGATATGGATATAGCAGAGGTTGATCAGGCAGATCACACCAGGAAGTTTATAGAGCTCTGAAGTTCAAAACAAGATAATTTTTATAATTACTAATAGCTTTTCTCTCTCTCTCTGAAGACTAGCAGCCCATCTTTTTAAAAGAAAGTATCTGGAAAATGTGACTTCCTCGTTTCCAAAAGGTTATAGTATTAGTAGTATTTCAGACTAATACAACGTTCCAGGTAAATGAAGTTGAACACTGGACAAAACAGAAAACAACAGTCTAAAGCTGAAATTACCTGAACAAAACAGGTCATGAGTGAATTTAGACCAAGAAATGCAGTGAATTTAGACGAAGAAATACTATCCTTTTATTAGAAAAATATTTTCTTAAAATCTAAGGCAATGAATAAGACAATCACAGCTACAGATGCCTGTTCAGAGGATGAACAGAAGGGTTTTTTTAAACACAAATTGTCAAAACCTGGAACTTAGTAGTAAAAGATGGAATGTGAGGCAGCAATAATGCCTATTTCCAATAAGACTATTCTTACTGAAACAAGTTTGAAGAAATGAACCAAACAAATTTTTTTGAAGAAATATACTGGAGAGGAAATTGTATTTCAGACTTTTATTAAAATCTGTTAATGAAGATTTTTCCCTTGAAGCCTCTCTTGTGAAAATTGTCTTTAAATTATGCTGGCTCTTCAATGCACCAATTAATAATCTGAGAGTTATCTGGCTACTTTTAGGGCTCTAAAGAAGCGCAAGAATGTGTGAGAGACTGCTGCTCTGAAAACTTCTCCAAAGGTCCTCAGCATGGAGTAAGCAGTTATTTTGCAAATTTTTGTAATCCTCACAGGCACATATCACTGTAAGCATATATTTTTAGATATCACCAGCTGCTAGAGAGATGCTGAATTATTACTCTTCACTTGGGCTATGCTCTTCAGATGATCGGTTTTTGGATTTGGCAATAATTTGGAGTTAAATCTGTGCTTTTATACCATGATGAAGTTTCACAGATGCCAAGCACAGTTGCATTCACTGGGTTAACATCTATGACATTCAAACTGTCCTTAACAGTCATAAGAGCACCATAGAAATGGCAGATGCATTTTCTTTATAACGGGGTTACTGTGTTGAAAGAGCATGTGCTTATAAATAGCAGTTGTTACAGAACTCAATTCTAAAGTTGGCTTCTGCTTAATATTAATGAGAGATGCTCAACTGTGGCTTAACTGCCGATAAGTATTCAGAAAAATAAAGAGGCAGAAGCAACGATAGAATGAAGTCTTCCCTTGGTTTGACAAACAAGATTACGACAAACAGCATATGACAAATGGATATATGAAATCATTCTGAGCCATTAACATTCTACACGAGGCCCTGAAGTGCCAGGATGTATCAACTCAATGATCGCTAAGGCACTTACTTGAACTCTTTTGCCCAAGAGCTGTTACAAGAATTCAGGTACATTTTAGGAAAATAGAAGTTGAGCAGACTAAAGTTTCTCAGTTCCTTCCTTGTGACAGTGAGTCATTTCCACCCAATATTTGAAACTACTGGTGTATACACATTACATCAGTTCCTCCAGAGTTCTTGTCAGAGAATGTCTCACCTTCTGTCAGTCAGATGAGGATGTGCAAAATCAATGAAAACCACACAGAAAACATGGCAAAGCTGGATTTTGGGACAAACTACTTCATTATTACATCTTATTGAAAAGATCTTCTCTGCAGAGGAAATGCTATCCCAGTTCCAAAGTTCTACCACAGAAATCCATGACGTATGCTCGTATTGCTGTAGAGTAAAGCCTGGGGTAGCTGTGCGTGCGATACAGGCAAAGGAGGAAGAGGAGAAAGAACAAGCCGTACAAGGGTTGATTATTGATTCATTTCTGTTATAATGGAAGCACAGGGAATTTGGACAGATTCCTTGAAGTATAGCATACCCTGAAAACCAGGAGCTGTATGTGCTAGTCTTTACAATCCGTAAGATAAAGTTGGAAGCCACATCACTGTGACAGAGGTAGGCTTATAATGAAGCTTAAGAATGAAGAGTTCTTCTGTGCCAAAGTTTTCGAGGTATCGAGAGCACTTTTCCACTCAATTTGTCGTTATGGAATAAAAGCTTGTTTTCCTAGACTATTGTGCATATCTTAAAGGAGGGAAAATAGCTGTAAAGGCAGTAACTAAATTGCCATTAAGAACTCTACTGTATTGGGGTGCCGTATGCTGTGGGTAGAATATATATTCCGTGGTATCAAGACGCTACAGAAAGTTCAGGAATACGATGCCATGTTATCCTTTTCCTTCTCAAAGCTTTAGCTGTACATTCAGTCTCCTATATGCTAGAGGATCCATTCATCTCACTCTCCTAGGAAAGAAAGCTTCAGCAAGTCTGTCTGGAAAGGCAGCACATAAGTAGTCCAGGCTCTTTAGGCTACATAATTAATCTGAATAGTTTAATAACTTGGGTTACTCCAAGCACTGTGGCAACAAGTTCACGCTTTGAAACAGTTGTTTCCAGGCTTAGTAGCTGAAGCAATCTGAGGCAATCCAGAGTAGTGCCACTGAAATTTGAGGGGACTCAGATGTTGCCAGTTTTCAGTGAAACGGGGATTAGCATTTCAGTAAAATTTCCATCTGGTAGCTCATGTTGTTTCTATCCCATGCATCTGTTGAATAATTAGTGTTTCAGGTTTCAAAGTATTTGTAAATTGCTGTAACATACAGCATGACATTCTGCCAGTCTGGACGCTCAGTTCGCACCATTTCATTGATGTCCTGTCACAGAAAACAGATTGGTCAAAGTCAGGCACGATAACCTTGTGAGCAACACGGTAGTGTTTTTACAAATTCCTGGGAACAGCAAATCTGTAAAGTTTCCACAATTTAAAGTACTGATGAAGAAAGCTCTGTTTTCTTCCATACATCTTTGTACTATTTACAAAATATAAACAGCTATGAACAGCATACCTGTAAAAAGTAATTTTCTTGACTTAAGATTGCAATGTGGAAGGCTGTGCATACTTGAGTTGTCCCCCGCTCAGTACAATTAGTACAGCAGGCAAGACTTCAGTGTTCACAAACCCCTACACCAGCCTCCCAAATCAACGCAATCCACCTAGATATTGTGAGTCACAGAATCAAGGCCCAGATATTAATTGAAATTAAAGTTAAAAACACCTATCGGGGTAGGAGTCAGCATCAATAAGTAATTGAACCTCATTTTACAGTAGACTACTGAACTTTACATTACTTCATGTGTATTTTTGAGTAGAGAGACAAGGAAGAGGGAAGTTTACTACGAAATTTGGGTATATCCAAGAGACAAAGCAATCAGTGTCTTAACTGACAGACCAGTTCACGTGTATTTCATAGTAACAGTACACCAGATTGTCTGTGAATAAGCAGGGGAAACAAAGCCTGATCTATCCTTTACAGCACATATACAAAGGAAAACAGTGTGATTTTTGCTTACTGTAAGGGTTTATTTTGTAAGGTTTGAGTTCAGAAACCTCCATAACTCAAAAAAGAGAAAGCAAAAATTCTCCACATGAAAGTAGCCAAACACTTTCTTATTCAAAGAACAGATAACTTCCCCTTACATTAAGCTACTCTTTATATACAGTAGTTTTCACACCTTTTTTCATCTTCTATCCATGCAATATGGACAAGGAAAAAATCCACAAACATACATATCATACACACTGTGTATGTAGGTAAGTAAATAGATACTAAATCCTTAAGATGGATACAATTTGCACTTAGAAGATTTAATTCCATTTGGTTTTCCTTTTTAGAGTATCTGTAATTAGGTACACTACAAAAAGAAAGGACAGACAGCCACCGTTTAGACTAAAGCTGAATTATGTAAGAATTACCACAGTTATTTTCCACAATCTAGTTCTTACACCAGCAGTCGGTAAGAAACTTCCATGTTTCAAATCACTGACAAAGTCAAAGTACTAAAGCCCAACAGTTGCACTGCCATTGTCAGCAAATACAATGCTGGGGGGGGTAAAGGCTCTGATAAGGATCAGAGAAATTGTTATTTTTAAAAATGTCCGACTTTATTGCATTATTAGTTGCTAACTATTGCAGCTTTGTTAGAATTTAGTTTACAAAAGTATCACTTAAGTACCATTTCTGGCAATTTTAGATTAATTTTTGTGGTTATTTGCAGGGGCTTGTGATTCTTCCAATTCCATACCTTCAGAAATCTTCCTTTTCTAGGAAATACTATACTATTGAAAACTAATTCTTTTAAGCTAGAATTGTTTAAGAAAGCTTATTATAAATAATAATTGAAAAAAACCCTTGCAATTATTTACAATGATTGATAATTAAAAGTCTAAATTTACAAATAAAACTCTTGACTCTCATATTACACTGAGCAAAAGAATAAATTACATAGCTTGATTTCTACTCCCAGAATTAAAAAAAAATCCAAATAATTTGGAAGAAGGTCAGAGACAGGAGAGAATTCATGAATTCTTGAAGATTTAATCACATAACCATCTCTCAAATTGTTCTCAAGCAAATCCATTGTGTGTATTATTATATCTCATGATATCGATATTCCTTTTATAGCTTATTAGTTTATCTGCTATAGGCTACCATGCTGTTGCCTTTGCTGCAGCAGTGGAGTACAGGTCTGTATCTCTGTCACTATTTAATGCAAAAACCATGTAAGTTTAATAAACCCACTGTCATCAACAACTTAAAGTCTCTGAGGTAGGTACTATCATTTATGGTATTCAGTCAAGTATGATACAGGGACAATAACCTCTAGCTGAGCTCATCTGCTGCTATCTTTAAGTAAAAAGCATCAAAATCTTTCAGAAGTACAAGGCAGAATAATTTGATTTTTATAAATGGAACATAATTCATTCAGTATGCATCTAAAAGCTTACCAGAGTAGATTTGATGCCAACACTTTCAGCCGCTTGAAAAGCCAAAGTGAAATTTCTTCTCTGCATAAGATATAAAAACACGTTAGAATCTAAAGAAATACAAATTCAAACTCAAAATTCAATAAAGTGGTGTTAAGAATGTTCATAGTAATGCTGCTACTTTTGCTTCAAATGGAGTCTATAATTTGACCATAGTAATTTTAAAAAAGCCATAGAAATTAACATGTCCTAATATAATCCAAAAAATTTTATTAATTCCTCATTCAGAAGATAATGCTGAAAAATCATTGCCATTGAAGAATGACTGAGATATAAAATGCTAAATAAATTATTTATTCTTTAAGAAGCATAAACAAAAAATCTCTTAATGTGTTAATGAAATATTCTTATTTTTTTAGGAATTATCATTAATAATACATGTCCAGATAACATACCAGTAGGTATTAACTACAGTACACTAGAATACAAGCAGACTACTCTGCAGTCTTGACATCTTCTAGTTTACCTTTATGTGATACATATCACTTGAAAAAAAGAGTGCCACAGTCCTTTATCAGTATGAAAAAACTGGATGAAACAACATCATTGTGATATTGAAAGAAATGAACAAACCATGTCAAGATACAAATTTGAAGGATTTAAAATCCTTAAGCTTAAACACTCCTTGCTTCCAAAACCCGAACTGAAAACAATTCACAACTGTTTGGGTTAAACACCTCAGACTTAGATTTATGACCTTCTGTTTTGTTTTAGGTTGGTTTGTTGTTTTGTTTTTTTTTCTTATACCTGTTCCAATGTTCTGTTTAACCCAATGATCTCATACTATTAAAATGTTACAATAAGAATAGCAGCAAGGTACTTTAAAGTGTTTCAATTACAATTATTAGTAATATTAGCTTTTTTAGAACTCAAATTTGTTCATTCCTCTTATTAACCCATATTAACTATATAGTCTTGCAGTCCCATGAGTGGGATTTTTAATGTCATACCTTGTCCTGGCTGTTTAGTTCTTGGTAGGGAATATGGGCTGGGAGGTAAGTGTGGAGGACTGCGCAGAAAGCCAAACCATCATTCCAGCTACTGCTGAAGTTTGTTATGTCGATATTCTTGAAGGGAAAAAAATATAAACAATATTAAAATCACAATCTAACAAGTATTAGTTCTGTCCGTACACCAGTACTTGTGGGGGGTTTTGTGTTTGTTTTTTTTTCTTTTCTTCCTTTTTTTTTTTACTACCTTTGAAGAAATCAGCAGAGAAAGCGAACAGCCAAACACTAAAGTTCTGTGGTAAGAAACCAAACTCCACTACTACAGAGAACAAAAAGGTTTAGCAATAAGAAAGTCAGTTATCTTGTATATTAGTTCCAGGTAATATTAAACTTCCCCATGCCCCACTAAAAAAAAAAAAAGTGCAAAATGTGTATGTGAAACGTGTAAGATGTTGTGCTAGAGAGGGTCATAGTACAGATTCGGTACAACTGTACACACCACGGTAGAAAAGCGAACGAGTTAGGATGAATGCCTAAAATCCCCGAAATAGATAATCTGGTAGTATCTCTCTGTTAATGTAACATTTTACTTTTCTGCTTCTACTGCGTGAATATCCAGACAAAATTTCTAACTGAAGAGGACAAATATTATCTCTTCTAAAGAAACAATTTCTATGCAGAAACTTACGTGAACAAGATCACAAACAAAAATTGCATTTCAGTTGGAAACAGATGTTCCAACAGACTTAACACTGACAGTGGCAGGGAATCATTATCTTTGGGATCAGAACTGAAAAATGAAGTCTTGTGCTCTTGGTCTTTCAGTTCCAGTAGGAAACCCAGTGGCACTGGTAAACACATCTCCTGAGACTGTATGTAGAAAGAGTCAGCCCTGTCCAAAAGAATTATGAGCAAGATGCCTCAGTGACCTTTTAAATTACTGTATACTTGGCTGTTGGCAGTCAAACAATGGTAAAGAGCCTAAGTGGAGAGCAGTCAGTTTAAACTTTAATTAAGAAACAACCAGTAACAACAACTCACAGTTTATCTTTTGGACCTTTATGGAGAAATATAAACATGCCTTAATATCTAACTCACTTAACTGCGCTTAAGCAGAAGCTAAGCGGTCTTAGCCTTTAAAGCTAATCTACTTAGTCTTTAAAATTTTAATGCAGCAGGAACTATAACCTCCAGTCAACAGAGTTGCAGAAACACAATCACACAAGTCAAACTTTCACCTGACAGCAACTTAATAGTCATCACCTGTCTTTGACGAGACACAAAAACTTGTCAATCCTAACACAGAAAAATCCACCTGGAATGAGCATGACTGTGTCACACAGGCTGAGAACGAAGGCAGTTGTATTTCTTTTCAAACAAGTGATTTGGATTACAAATGGAAAACAACTGCAATCTCCTCCAAGAAAGGAAGAAAACAAAACTAAAGGCTGTTTCTGGAAGAATGTGAGGGAAATCTCCATTTCCTGCTCAGCTTTAGCACTTTTTATACAAAGTCCACCAAAAGCAGGTTGAGGCTCTGGTGACGTCAGCGTACGTGCTGGGGCTCACAATGCCCAGGGCAGTGGTCCGGGCCTCGCCTGCCGTCCTGCTGCCTGCTTCCAAACGGAAATGTCATTGTTGGAGACCCCCAGTCTGTGGGAACATGTTCTTCACACAGCTTCCTCAAGCCACAGGGGTGGGAAAATTTAAAAGCAAAAGCAAAAAAAAAATAAAAATGAAGCTCTCCCTCCTTTCCCTTCAAGAGAGACAGGAAATTGGATTTAAATTAATGCTGGGTTAAAACTTTTGTAATGTTACTTAAATTAGGCAAACAAATGCAACACACAGTAAAAGGATTTAAGAAAAAAAGGGAATAAACATCTGATTGTTTACAAAGTTACTTTTGAAAAGCTCTTTCCCCCTAACCATAACCAGTAATGCCTCAGATCACATCTCTACCAATAAGACGGATAAAGGTAGGGAGAGAGGCTTTTTCTTGTCACAGTCATCTGTGGCAAGCTGGTTATAAAAGTCAAATATGAATGAGCATGTTTCCTTTGCTACGTGATCTACTCTGAGGGAAGACAACTCAGCCCTGGGTTTTCACCCCTTGGCTGAAATACTCTCCCCTCCTTCCCCAGGATGGCCAAGTGATATGGGAAGGGGAGGAGAACAATGTATGTTGGCATTGTCACAGTGAAGTTAAACACAGACGCGCTCAGACATACATGCATCGAGCCAAACTATTAAGCAAAAAATCCCATCGTACTAATTAAAGCTAGTGAAGAGTGTTAGCAAATTTTTAACATCTCAGGAATACAAGGATAAATATGATATTCCTTATTAATGTAAGGAGGAATGCTGAAGCATCACTGAATCTGATTAACAGTTTCTAACACACCAGATTCCAATCTAATGACTTAATGCTGGGTATAGTTTCTACAAGTACCTGTTCAATTGGTATTATTGCAGAAGATACTCTATTTACCAAAGACTGGGAGTCCATTAAAGCCAGTCACCAGTCACCGTACAAATAAAATAAAGTTTGATAGCACCTTGCTTCACAGAGCTCCCAATGTCTTTGTTCTCTCCCAGGGTGCTCTACAGATTAGAGGAAGCACAGCAATATTTCTTTGAAAATGTAAGAGTTTAAGCCTGAACACCAGCATCACTGAAGCGCAGATGAGATCTCGGTACTGAAAGAGGGATGGAAGAGTACACAGTCTTCAAAGTGAGAAATAAAGCTTATATTAGAAATGAGGGAGTGCAGAGAAAGGAGAAGCAAACACTGCCGTACTGTTAAGCAATGAGCTGGATTAGTGATCTTTGCACCAGTCAGGATGGACATCAACAGGCAAGAATGAGCTCATAAAAATTAGAAAACAGGATGCTGCTGTGATGTCTATGAGAACATCTGAACCTACACCTGAGGTTTGACCCTGTGGATGAGAAGCAAGACTTGTGCTCAAGATAATATGAAGAAAGAAATTGCAAGGTATCAAAACAGTCTGGATGCACTGTAAAACAGACCTACAGAACAACTGGGGCTGAAGATGAAACTCTTCACGGTCAAAAAAAACAGGAGGGGGGCTCACCCCTGAAATCTAGAGACATTTTTCATAGTTCTGTAAGACATCTTCATCTTCCCTTATAGTTTTATAAACTAAAAATGTCACTTTAAATATTAGTAGCACCCATAGAGTGTTAAATTTTGAATATAAATATTGGAAAAGAGGGCCACATTAAAGTTCACTGACAAGTTTAGTTGCTTCTCAAAAAGAACTTGGAATACCCTATTTTTGTAAATCTTCCTGTAGGGTCCAGCTTTTATTATTAAGACAACAAGCAGAAAACAAACCCATCATCCAAGAATTTTAATGTATCCAGAGAAGCTGAATTAAATACAACGGAAGGAAACAATTAAAAGGGACTGGTTTCTGTTTCCAATTGCTCTGGGCATTATGAATTATTATCATCTCTCAGACTAAAAAAGTATAATATTGGTCAGACACTAAAAAACAAATCTAGAAACTGGACAGATTGTCATTTAAACCGAAAATTTAATTTTTTATGTAGGGCTTTGAGCACATAACTGGCACATTTAAATTCAGCACAATTTTATTTCCCAAATGCTTTTAACTACTTGTGGTTTTTTGAAAAAGCTTGGTCAGTATAATGAAATCAATCTTGCATTAAGCTCTTATTTCTCAAAGAATTGACGGTAAACAGAACATCAGCCTAAAATCTCTGACATAATTTCTTCTTTGTTACTGCTTTTATTAAGTAATTGGCTCTATTAAGAGAATTCTGCTGGAATCTAATCCGGAATTTTTCTTCAAGCCATTTCAGACCACAAAGTATTAAAGCAATTGAAGGACATACTTTCAGATAAATTGTCAAATGAGGAATAAGCCTTTCTGGAGAGAGGTGAACTAGAAGGAGATTTGTCGGTCTTTGTCTATAAATGCTTAATACTTAGGATGTGGGTGAAGTCACCTCTAGTATTTGGGAGAGATATTTTAAAAAGGCAATTCTAACAAAAGGAGTTAAGAGACAGGCTGTTGTCATACAAAGATCTGCTCAAGATTTTCCAAATAGGAATAAAAAATGGAGTTAAAAACTTGTAAGACTATTCTAGAGACAGAGCATAAGAATATAACATTTGACGCACTCAAACAGAACAGATTCTATAACCCATTCTACACCCATGACAAAAAGCGGGGGAAAAAAAAGATGGTAGGGGAACACCCTGGTGGATCCACAACCAAAAACCATTTCAAGCATGACCCCAGCTTCTATTAAACTGCAAAATGCAGTGTAGGAGCAGCAACCACAAAATGAGTATTCCCTTGTGCTCATATAGGAAAAAAAAGAGTTAAGAAGATTCTTCCTGAAACAAGCTTGAAATGTAATAGGAACAAAACGATCCATCAGCTTAAGACTGAAATACAATAGTGGTTAAACAGCAAATGAACTGGATTTGAACAGGAACGAGACGTGCATCCTTGCAGTGAAGAATGCAAACCGTGTCCTGAGCTGCATCACCAAAAGCACAACCAACAGATCGAGGGGTGGGATTCTTACTCTGCTGGGCCCTTACAGTCTGCGCCTGGAACACTGCACAGGGCTTTGGACCCCCCACTTCAAAATAGTCACTGACGAATAAAAAAAGGGCCCAGCAGAGAGTTACTAAGATGATGGCTGGAGAACTTGTCAGATGAAGAAAGGCTGAAGGGATTTGGTTTATTCAGCATAAAGAAGATTCAGGAGAGACATAATCAAGAGTCTTCCAATGCCTAAAAGGCATTAATAGAGAAGATGGACAACAAGGACACATGGTAACAGAACAAGACGCAACAGGCACAATTTCTTTCCAAGGAAATTCTGTCTGGATGTATGGAAAAAAAGTCTTCACCAGGAAACAATTAAGCATCGCCCAGAGAAGTGGAGCAATCTCCCTCACTAGAAGCATTCTAGACTGTTTAACAGGGCTGTGCATAACAGCAATCTAAGGTCCCTCCCGACCTTTTCTAGAATTCAGTTTTAGTGTTTTTAACCAGTATAGTGCTAATTTTGAAATTGTCTGCTATTGCTTTTTGCAATAATCCTCAATTAATGGAGGGTCTTCTATAACCAGTGAAAATACTTTTTTTTTTTTTAAAAAAAGGCAAGAAACAGATAAACAGATGTTAGATATTATAACTCAGTGATTCAACTTTCTGCCCACCTCCCAACAAGAACTCCACAGCTGAAAAACCCCACAAACACCAAAAACCCCAACTATAGAAGCCATGGTTTCTAACATATAGTTACAAACTAAGAACAAAGTTATTTTAACTCTCTCTAACGGACATATCCACAGCTGTCTTCCATCACCCTGCACTACATATATTATCGTTTGAGCAGAGGACCATACTGCAGAGCAGCTATTTCTCCGTCCCTTGCTCTGCACAAGGAGAAGTTCCCACATCCTAACTCAGTTTGGCTCAGAAATGAGTTAGGACATGGAGAAAATAAAAACATGTGTCTATGTCTCTGTTGTATTAGTTAATGAAATAAGTGGGCTGAGAAAGCAAAAGCATTAATATGATTCTGTACTATAATATATTAAACCATTAAAACAAGATTTGAGGTCTAAGTGTACAGACCTTGGCAGGCTTCTTCCCATGGCAGAAAATCACTGTTAAAAAGCTTTTAAAAGCTTTTAAAGACGCATACACACACACACACACAGAAAGAAAAGTATCCTTAAAAAAAAAAAGGTAAACTACAAAATAACTGCTATCCACACTCCATTGAATCAGGATTCCCCGATTCCTAAATCGTGGACTAAAGCTGAGGCTATCGGTACTTCTGGCAGTAGGTAAGAATGTAAAAGTATTTCTGGAACAGACTCAGGAGGCCCAACTACTGCCTCTTCAATCCCAGCTAAGGTAGTAAATGGCAAATATAAACCATCAAAACCCTTACATGTTGATGTTAATGTTTCTTTCCATACCAAAGACATGTTATTTTTCAGTTTTGGCACAAAAAAGAACCATAAAAGGAGCAGTCGTTCTCAAAAAGAAACAATAATAGCTTCAGACATTAACATTTGAAGCACTTAGAGACACAGACAGCTTCACATTTTATTCTAAATTTTGTCGTAATTAAGTCTAACAAGTTGACGTTTCTCTTGTATCAGAATCCAATCCAAACAGAAAAAGGAAGCGTGTCCTTCCTTAACATAATAATTTTTGGCTAAAGCATCACAGCTTAAACCAAGAAGAGAAGTGCTTTGGCAGCCTGACTAATTTGAAGAATCAACCAGACAGCACCAGGGAAAGTACCATTTGAAGCACAATCATTATTTGAACATCAGCTTACACGAGCACAGTCTTGTCCTCTTTTTGTGCTTTTTAAAAAATCAGTATAATGCTTTGAGTAAAATATGATCTAGCTTACTGTTGACAAAGACATGTGTATATAAGAACAGGTTTAAAAAAGAAGCAACCCAAACCATCTTTTACCGTCAGCTTTGTTATTCTACACTTATTACTGAGTACAAATGAAAGCATTGCTTGATTTCAAGGCTTACTCAGCATGGCATTACCTACACAGACATTCACACTCAACCACCCTGCTCAATCACTAAACAGTGTAGATAATAAGTTTAAAATTTTTTTGTATGACGCGTAGCTTTGATCTGTACAGGAGGGAAGAATTAGGTGGTCTTTCCAGAAAAAAGCAGCATTGCGTGAATTAGAGGACAGGTACTACAAGGCTACATTAAGGAGGTCTTCCAGTGTATCTGTAATTAGGAAGCACAGAAAGCTTAAAGAAAAATTAAGAAAAAAAATGTACTCAATTCTTGCTGCTATCTCGTGTCAACTGCTTTTTTTTGGTGTCAGGCTTCTGGAAGTGAATTCTCTCTCAGAATGCTGACAAAAAATGGAAAATAAATTGAAATATTGCTGTAGATAAGAATGGGTAAGGATGTGTGTATCCTGTTTATTAGTCCCCTCCTTAACATGAAACATGCATGCTCACATCCTTTTTTGGACTTTTATTGGTTGTGTACTCAAAATGAAAGTAGCTGTGTTCCAGCTAGGGCAAATGCTCCCTAACAGCTGGACAGGATTACTTGATGCTTTGAACATATCTGGAATTTATGACAGTTTTATGACACTGCACATATTTTAGAGGAGCTAGGAGGATTCTCTTCTCTCTGGAAAATGCAGCACTTGGCACTGTACTCTGAATCTGTATGTCAGATCCTGAGCAAAGCTAACATGCGATCAAATTTCAAGTATTTTGTGCCTATTCATCTGAAAACGAAAGGTGATTTGCTCCTTTTTTATTTAATGGCTTTAAAAAAAATCAACCACCTTAAGAGAGCAACTTTCCTCTTTCACGGCTTAGGGATCTGTTCAGCCCTGAATATAATTAAAGTCAGTAAGTTAGTGAGTGCAATACTGTCTCGACTGAACAGGCTCTAGATTAAAGTTAATACAGAATCTGACTGCTGTTAGTTGTGCAATGACCTTCTGCAGATCACCATTCTCCAAGTCTAAGCTTCAAGGATAAATTCTGCTTGCAAACAACATTCAGACAGCATGTATATTAAAAGCAACAATATATCCACAGAAAAAACCCAGTTTTTTACATCAGTAAGAATTTATCATATTTCCGTTGTATATTTTAACCTTATTTTTTTATGGAGGTACTCCTTAAAACATACCAGATTTGGAACACAGTTAAATATTGTTTAGTAACTACATTTCAGGAAATCCGTTCACTTATTCCCTTCCAAATTTGATTGAGTAAATAAAGAAAATGGCACAATGTGCAGATTGTTTATCATAATGCATTCACAAAAGAGAAAGTCTTGTACCAAGCAATTAAGTAATACTGTATTCTCCACAAGTACCTTGTGAATAAAGGAAACCTTCTCTCTGTGACACACTGCAGATCTTGGTGTGGTGGTTGATTGGTTGTTTTTTCTTTAGTATTTTTAACACATGGAATAAAAAGCAGCTCAAGAACTACAGATGGCCAACAATGAGAATAAAGTTCAACCGTATACTGCTGCTCATTAATAAGGCTAAGCCAACTGCATTGTACCTTGCTTTTAACATTGTAAGCCACTGGCAGCTTAACTGTAACTCTGTACACTTTAAAATTTTTGGAGTTAAGATTTGTATCTGGATATTTATGTGATTACTATTTATTAGTCCATGTATAAACCAGAAATTCAATTACTCTCCAAAATCCACTGCAAAATATAATCTCAGAAATTTAAGGTAAAGCAATGCCAGGAGCACACATGGCTCTGTTAGAAATGGGGCTTTAACTCAATGTGTGTATTTCCATCTTCCCTATGAAACACCAATAACTGAAATAATTTCTATAATTATTTTAGATACATGGCTGCATTAAAAAACCATAGCTGTAAGACATCACCTCCAGGTGAGAGTAAGAAAGCAAGACCAAAAAAGTGTGTGTCATTAGCAACTGATGAAGAAGTGAACATATCTTTCCATGTCGGCAGAGACATTCTTGAAAAATGCTGGCTTACAGGACTGGGTTTTACTTAAATATTGGTAGCTTCATTAGATTTGCATTAGAAACAAACTGATATAATATCAATTAACAAAAGAATTACTCTGAAACAAAAGAATTATTCTGAAACAAAAGCCGTCTAAGACTTCCTTTCCTTGTTTCCAAACCATGGTTAAACTCTTCCAGGTGATTTTAGAACTTGTTACAGACTCAATTTGCAAGTATTTTTCCTTTAACCTTTTATATTCGTCACTAATAAATAATAGCTAACCTTGATTTAAATTGGTAACAGGATAGAAACTGGACCTACTGCTATTCCTAGAGAGGAAAAGGCTGAGATATTTAGGACTCTGCTGCTCTGTGTGGCTCACGTAGCAGCTCGGAGTCAGCAGACAGCAGGTAGCTCTAAAAAGCAGGTGCTGGCTCTTGCCCAGATGCTAAGCCAAACAAAAGCAAACAGTGGTACAGAAGAAAAGGAGAAGTTATAATGATGGGAAATGCTGGGGATAAAAGGGAACTGTGGCAGAGTATAAGACACTAGGAGGAGCTGGAGGTAAGAAAAGGCACTCTGGCAATATTTGGGTGACAGGGAAGGAGAAAGAGCTGGAGTACCTTAAGCAGAATTGAAGGAGGAAGAGAGATGTTCACTACTGATGCTGGTTTAATGCTTGTCAGTTTTGAATACACATAGTTTTAAAGTAAAATTAAAACCAAGCAAAGCGTCAATTAAAAATAAATAAATAAATAAAATCCTTATCTAGAATTGATAACATTGTTGAGATGCCAGAAAGCTGAAAAAGCACTCTTCATGATGAATACAATGCAGATAGGTTTAAAAACACTACAACACCACTAACATGGTATTCAGCCAGAACTGAATTTCAGGCCATGCTGAAAATAATCAGATTTTGTATAAAAAATAAATGAAAAATAAGTGTGCTTAAAGCAAAAGACATACTTCTAAAAAAACTAACTTAATGTAATCTCCTGATATTATCTTACTCTTTCAAAAGAAGGCATGCAGGGGTTCTACAGATGCTATATGCTATGGTTTCCCAAATAGCAACATAAGCAGAAAACCATATTACAGTTGTTAAAGCAAGTACAGTAAGCCTCAAAACCTATTCTTCTACTAGTGTTTATAAACTCAAGTACTTTTAGGCAGCAATCTATATAAAGAAAAGCATACTCTTGCATGTGCCCAAAACTATAGAATGAAAAGTTTGGAATAGTTTCTATTACTTTTCCTAACCAGATAAGGAAGCTGTCAAATACATCTTTCATTTCAAAACAATATGGGAAAATATTTTTGCATTCTGTTTTAGAGGATTTATAAAGAAATATAACATCCTGCCTTTTTTTAAATGTGGGGAAGGAGAAAGGCTCTTTCCACAAAGCAGCTTATCCTCAGAAATAGCACAGTTTAGTTCTAGACGTGCCACAGGAAGAGCGGGGAGGGCTTATATCACAAGCCTGTCCATTGTACTGAAAGACGACTTTTCCTATGGATGGGCGATCATCCTGTTATGCGGCTCTCAACTTCCTCCTGCATTGTGAGTCTCAAGTCATGGAAAGAGTAAAGTTCTTAAACTGAGGATTGTGTTGGGAACTCCAAACACTTTCAATACAAGTTAACCAAACAAATACATCATGGTCAGACTATTAACATCCTGGTTTAGTTTGCTGAAGCCACCATTCTTTTGAAAAAATAATGTAATCAGGAGAACTCTGGATAGTTATCTTGTTAGTTCGTTTGGCTTCTGATAACGTTTGGACTAATTGAAAAAAAAAAAGTCTGGAACTGAAGTAGAAAGCCAAGTTCAAAACACAAGACAATGCAACCTTCACAAAACAAACTGTGTAAATAGAGACTAAATGGGAGCATAATGAAAGATCCAAATAAAGCTACACTAATTACCTATCAAAAAAATATCTCAGAAATCAGAGAAACGGTACACTAATTGCATTTGGGAAACATTAATTTAAACCTAAAGTTGCTAAAGTTTCAGTTACAGTTTCAAAGTGCCAAAGAAGGTTGTTTTAAAGTTTCAAAGAAGGTTGTTTTAAAGTGCCTCAATAGGAGGTCAGCTGCCCCCTTAAGTAAAAAAAAACTATTACCAACATGGAGCAAAGTGACTAAAGAACTATTAATGTTAGTTAGGTTAGGACTGGCAGCATGTGTTCCAAGAAGAGAGTACAGTACATACCAGTGCCATTGCAATCTATGCACTCAACTGTGGAGCAGGAGCAGCCTGCTTTATGCCATTGGCAGATTCTGATGTGTTGCAGCTACAAGTATGCTATGTTAAACAGCTCTCCAGTTACCTGATAGCCTTCTGTTTTCTTCTGGCACCACTTCAGCAAGGCATTTCTCTTGGATCCTCCATATTCTCTTGCTAGGGCAGACAAGGGGTCTTTCCTCTCTTCCCTAGGAACAGAGCAGAAGGGCAACTCAGAGCTTGTCATGTATATTTGGCAACAGAAATACATACTGTAAAAGCTTAAAAAAAGGGGCAAACTCTTGTCACAGTGAAAGTAGTGGTATACAGCACTACTGAGTGAAAAACAGAATATGCAGAAATACCTGCAGAGACTTAAGAGTTATTTTGGAGTAATTATTTCCTTAGCAAATCATCCTTCTTTTTCCTTTAATATTTTTTTCTAGGTCCTTCAACCTCACTGATTTTTTTTCTAAGAGTTCAGAAAACTAAACTCACAACATGGTAAGTTCCAGCTCGAACCATTAAGCTAACTCAAGTGACTTTATTTTGTATTTAGAAAGAGAATAAACTGATGCTATCTCTTTTGCATCTCATGGCTGATTACAAATGTCACCTTGAAACAACAAGTTTACATATTAGCAGCGTGCCATTATTAACAGAACATTTGCCTGAGATCTGGAGTTCTTAAAAAAGACGGGGGAGATGTAACTATGCTGATCCGCCATTTGATATACTAGCACAATAATGATTTGCTTTTTTCTTCAATTACCAATAAAAGCTATCAATGAGTTTCACTTCCAGTCTATCAAGCTATCTTAAGTCATTTTTTTCTTTAAGGAAAGAAAAGAACAAACTTATCCAGGTTAGTCAGTTTTTCATATGAGCCTTACATTACATCTCTTTACCAAGCTTACAAAAATGAGTGCTTTGATTAAAAAAATACATATTATAGAGGTTAATACTTTTGTAGTGACTTAGTTACATGATTCAATATTTCAACAGATAGTGCAGTGAGCAGCCTCTGACAAAAAGACTAACTATTACACCATTATGGAGCTTAGTTACTGGACTAACTGTGCCAGCAGTTGTTCTTATTTTTAATAATTTCCATTTGGAAAATTAAATTAAGATAACCATCAGTGTATCCATATTGCAAAGATTTCCTCATCTGCCATTTTTTAAAGAGTTCTATGCAGATATAAGCAAGATTTTCACAATATCCACAAACATGATACCCTAAGTTACTTCTTTTGGCTGTCTCCAGAAAGACATACAGACTGTATACATTCACTCGCAAATCTTCAACTCTTTGTTCTTTACAACCCATTAGGTGACTGGAAAGAGGGGCGGAATGTGAAAATACATAATATTTTCAGTGGATTCTCTGCTACAGATTTACAGGTATCAATTCCGCAGGTCCTGCTAAGAAAATAAAGCATCCAGGGAACGCTGATTTCCTCCTTATGCAAGTGTGCTACCAATGGAACATCAGAGAACGTTCCACGTATCAGCATCTGTCGCTCGACTCATAAGAGAACACGTGCCAACATACAACAAAATGTTCTAGGACACTAATCTTAAGTATACATATTGCAATTTGCTTGGTCAGTCTTCACTGAAATACAGATGGCAAGATCACAATGTTGCTTAGAAAGAGGTATCAGCAGCGGCATCTGAAACACCCATGAAAATACAGGCACAGGAGAACAGGAAACAGTAAGTGGCTTTCAGCATGACAGATAGCAGTATGAGCCTTCAAACCTCACTGCTAATTTCAGAGCAATTTAACATGACAAGGAAGTTGCTAGTTGTGTATTTTAAATATGAAAGAAATTATCTGAATAGGTTACTGTATCTAAACATCATGGGTACCACAGAGCCAGAATGATGCTTCAAAAAATTCTGTACTTCAGTTCTTGAATCAGTACACATTTCAACAACCCAAACTGGTGTACTTTTTTCCATCGGTGATTGAAACAAATAATAATGGGATTGCATATTCAATCTACAATAAAGATTATGCAACACTATGAGAACTTTAGAACAGAGATTCTGGACAACACGCAAGAACTCAAATTAAAAGCTCCCTCTCTTTACGCTAAACATACTATTTAGCCATGAGGGTGCTGTACAGCCTGTTCTCAAATTCCAGTAAGAGCACACGGTTTATATTAGATTCTCACAGTTATGAAAACACTGCTGAAGAAAATAAATTAGCATTAAGTTGTATGGAGACAATGAGAAATGATTTGACATATAAATCTTACAAGTTAGTCTATAAGGTCAACTGTATTGCAAATCAAAGAGCCAAGGAAGTTTCAACTAGAACAGGGAACAGTCAACTGCAAGTATTTGGTTTAGTGAACTATAGCAGTAACTGTTTATTTTACAACAGCTTTCAGGAAAAGGTAGAGGAAAAAAGAGAAACCTGATCACGTAACAAACTGAAGTCCAGAAGTGACAATTTGAGGACTGTTCCAAAGAGCGTCCTTGTCACCACACACCCACTGCTGCCACTTCCACTGTTAAGTCTTCTTGTAGTGCTGAGGACTGCAGTCAATGGCCGGGCAGTAGAGTAATAGTATCATAAATATAACTGTACAATTTTACCATGACATTCCATGCTATTTGCTACAGTCTGCAGGCTGCCGTCAATGCCATTTTATACATTACCAGTTGAAAGTTCATATACATATACAGGTGGTTTGGTTTGTTGCTGATGTTTTTTTTTTTTAAAATTTCTGGATGTACTTGGTCTAAATTTAGGTGCTAACGCACACAATATTGATTACTGCTGGTACAGTACCCACAGACTCAAACTCTTCCACACAGTGAAAGGAGAGCAGCACTGAGGCACGCCTCAGCTGATTTCAGGGAAGTAATTTTCAGTAGCACCCACACTATTATATATTGCAAATGTCTCAGAACAGTAAGGGTTTAATATTTCTGCTATACAAAAGTTTTGTCAGGAAGTTCTATGTTAAATGGCCTCGAGAAAGTAATTTAACCGTTGCCTGCCAGTTTCCCAATCTATGAAGGAGGGCTAAGTACGTACTTCACTTGCATAACATGAGGCTTAAATACTTTGAAGTCCTTTAACTGATAACACCACAGATAGGAAAAGTTTTAAATTTATCACAGACTTATCTTTTTATCTTACTGATAACAGGGGATTGCCTGGCCATTTGTTACTTAGCCTTGCATTATGATTTCATCTGTGGGACAAATAACCCAGCCTGTTCACTCATGGCTATTTAGAAGACTTGGCAGTGTCTGGAATTCAAACCTAGTGATGTTGCTTTTCACCTTCAGCTGTGATTATAAAAGTTAAGGTTTATCATGCGGGCTCCCTGGGTCCAAGCCACTCTGAAACATTTGTTCAACATGCCATAACATGAGCTCCTTTCTTGAATTTGGCTTCATGGTATTCCAAACTGATATAATGCTATTATTTAGTGACATGACTTAACTTGGTTTTCTAGTGGAGCATAACGTTTTGGTGTTAGCCTCATAAGCTCTAAACAGACTAGCTACCAGTCTAACTTTTAAAACATATAATGAGCTGCAGAAAACACTTTCTGAAGCTCTCAAAGATTACTGAAGGTCATTATTGCATGGGTGGCATTAGAGCCTGCAGTCATAGTGCCAATATTATACACTAGATAGACACACACAAGCAGCTATAAAATTAAAACATTTCAGTGCACCACAAAAAAGGGGGTTTACCTTATTCGACTTCTGGTTGTAGGGGTGACCGATGCTGTAGGAGAAGATGAGAGTGACAGCTGTGGTGAGGTGGTACCCATTGCCATAAGAGATGCTGGAGATGCTCCATCAGGTGCATTGATATCCCGTTTGATTTCTTCACTACTTCTTCGAGAGACTAAGTGGGAAAATGCCCATATATTTATCATTTGCAAACATAAAACCTTTCAAACTCATTCTTACTCTCTGACAAGCATTAGTTCAGAAACCATGCATGGAAACGCATATACAATTTTAACGCCAAACCATGTAATTTTTCTCTAGTCCATGTAGCTATGTTGCTAAGCTTCAAGCAGTTAAGAAAAAAGAAAACCAAAACAGTTTAGAAGTAACAGCTGCTTTATTTCCATTTAATTTTAATGGAGAATTGGCATGTATTCGATGCTTTGGACATTAATTAAATATCTTCATCAAGCAAATCAAAGATTGACCTGAGACCATTCAGCCACACTCCACAGAGCTTGCTTCATTTTATCAAAGGACAAACAATTTTTCTTAGAATGAAAGCATGAGCATTACACTCAGTAAAACCACATTTGGAATGGATAAGTTTTCTCTATATGGAGGAATCTCCAGTCAAAAGTGTAAGGTTTACCTTTTATTCCTAAATAGTCACCATTTTTTATGTTTGTGCCAATCAAAGATGCAACTACCAACATGTATCAGAGACTTATTTTATAATGACTCGGGGCACATACATTAACTTAGAAATACTAGACACAAGAAGTTGGGAAAAAACACTTTTGGGTGGATTTTTTTTTAGGAGAAATCTAAATGATCCAAACCAGATTTTCTTCTTGAAACCATCTATCCCAATACAGGTGTTTTAAAAAATATTTCTCTCAAATTGGTTCTTTCTGTAAACTAGACAGAACAAATTTCACAGTATCATAATATTGTACTATAAAGATTTGGTTTTAGAAAACCCTGCTGATACTGAGACCTCAGCTTGACAGTATACTAACACTCGACATAAGCTTCTACTCAGCAACTTTATTTTTAAAAATCCCAAGTTAACATCAAATGTCCAGTATGAGTAATACTGAAAAATATTTGCAGGTTATGCCAGTCACAAATGGACTATTTTAAAATCATTCACTCAAACAGTTTTTTGTCCTACAGAATGGGTAGAAGTTTTGCTAGGCAATATGTCAAAACATATATATGCATTAGATAATGTATAATGATGCATTTGTTACCTAAAAAGAACAATCCCTCTATTTTAAACCACTGAAAAGCATTCTTTCCACACAAAAAAAAAAAGGAAAAAAGAAAGGAATTGTTTAATTAGAGAAGAATAATACGCTTCTCTGCCTCATTCACTGAAAATAATCCCTCATTCAAGCAGTAAAAAGTTCACAGCCAGGAACAGTTTCCTTCCACTCATACCTTGCACACCAAAATTATTTGTAATACAATGAAAGATGACATAGAAGTCAAGTGTTACATGCATGATTCATACTCATCCATCTGGGACGTTGCTACAAGTCATATATGCAAAAACAAGGAGACGAGCAATTAAAAAAAATCTATTCAGTTCCACTTGATGCAATAAAAGGGAATATTATTTTAGCATTTGACTTTAGTTTCTTTCCCCAAATATTTCAACAGAAAACTTGAACACTGAAAAATAAGCTAGTCCAAATATCCAGTTAGAGGTTTTTTTTGGTAAAACCTTGATGGTCTGAAGACCAAAGATTTCTCGTGAAAAAGTAAAGTGTACCTGTAGGTACAGTATTGAAATTAAAGTTCCTGATTTTACTAATAATCTAAAAAAGGTGATACTACCAGAAATAGATTTGGCACTTTCCATAGTGGGTACTCTTGGCAAAGATGCTGGTCTGCTGGTAGAAGATGTTCTCAACAAATGTTCTGGACACAAAAAAAAAAAAAAAAAAGAAAAGAAAAGAGAGAACATCATTAACAAAGATTCCAGTTAAATGTAAGACATGTAAGTATGAGTCATGAATACTGTCTACCAGTGCCCGAGTTTGGCTGTTTTAGTGACAGCAACTGATTTTATCTGTACAAAAGAGAAGGCCTAAATTTGCTTATTACCAATAAAGATCACTATGAATACATCATGACCTTCTTAATCCTTTTTCTCTGAGGCCTCTTACTAAGCCACATTCCCTGGACTATAAAAAATTAACTGTTAAACCAGAAGGCTGAGCAAGGAATCCCCATTTAGTACATGGCCAAAAATATTGTATATGCCATTTGCAATGTGGAATGGTAAAGCAGATTGCTTTGTCCCTCGTGATTTTCTCTTTCCTTTGGTTTGTTTGGTTTCTTTTTTATTTTTTAAATAAAATCATGTGTGGTTTTTTCCCTTCCCCATGGAGTGGAATCAAAAAGGTGCCTTTACATATTGCAGTTCTGCCTACTGCCAATGAGTAAAATCAAACTACAACAAAATTCATTTTCTGTAATACCAAATCAAAACTATTTCCTGTTATTGAAGAAATACTCCTTCAAATAAAAAGTTTAGACAGTAAAGAAAGGTTTACATACACCTATATAGAAACACTTAGAAAGCAGTAATTTGAGTACAAAAATACCATGAAAATGAAGAATGAGGATTAAAAAAGTGAGACCCAATTCATTAGTTGAAAACATGACATAAGAAACATTCATTGCTACAGAGATACTTTAAAAATATACATGGTTATAAACAGGAATTCTGTCTGGCACATTATCTATTTGAATGCAGTCCTGCTCCTGCATTAACTGACTGTAATGAAACCACAAAAACTATATAAAGCATACCACTCGTTTTGTGTTTAAGCTTATGTCTACCCATGAACTCTCTAACAATTAAAGAATCCTAAACTATCTTCTTGGAAAGGCATTTCAATATTCCTAAAAATATCCAGGTTTCTAAAATTAAAACTCCAGCTGCTTTGTACAAATAACCTCAATATGCATTCAACAAAAGCAAGACGGAAATCTGGCACATACAGACTATTATGAAGTGCTACAAAAAAAAAACAAAACAAAACAAAGAAAACAACCAACCAACCCTTTAGAAAGCATCAGACCTCAGGAATACCAAATTCCGAGGAAATATTCAGCCTGGAGTCATATGGGGATTATCTTGAGAAACATCTACAGAAAAACCACCCTAAAGCAGGCATAAATCAGCAAGCTACACCCAACACATGATAGCCATTCATTCTCACAGGAAGAGCACATTGTGAACAGCGTTTTGAGAGACAAAACAAAGTTCACAGAACAGGCAAATATTGGGAAACAGATAAATCAACACTCAATTTCATTCCATTCAATTTTTTCATCTGTCTCCTGAAGATTCAATACTTATTAAGTTTATATTTTGTTATTCACATGGAAGGCAAAGCCAACCATCATCCTCATTTCATTTGGGAGTGAGGGGTGGGGGGTGGCGGAACGGACACCCAACCACACAATGCATAATGTAACCCCAGAGGTGTGTCATTTTAGTATCTGGAAGACAGCTGCAAGACATGTCCCTGAAATCATCTTGTCTTAATTTTGCAAGTGATCTCAGTTTATGCACACATTAAAAACTGTTAGAATAATGCTGAGTTACCGGGATGCAATCATGTGTTTGTTGAAAATTCAAAAAATATCTTTATGATATGCTACCATGTGTGATGAAACACCAGTAATAAGAACTTGAACTTGAAACATTATATGATTCTATGAAAATATTATGATAATAAAAAGAATATGATAATACTGTGGATACTAAACAATACAAAATAAAAAAAAAGTATTGATAGCATTGCTAAAAGCAAAGTTTAAATGAACGTGCATCAATACCTTGAACAGGAATTTCAGCATAGCTTGGTCTTTTGTCTGTCAGCGTAGCAAGGGGTTTTGAAGCTGAGATTGGTCCACTTATAGAATGCCTCTGAAACAGAAGATGACTTATGTCAAACTAAAGTTAAAACACAAATTTGGAATTGCAGAATCAGATTTAGAAACTCGGATATGACATTATTAGTGATTTAAAATAACTAAAAAACTAAAAGAACCTTTAAAAATTCTTAGTTAAAAAGGGCAGGTCCTCTTTACCTGGTCCTTTTGTCATTCTGAATGTAGATACACACACTATGCGTTGATACTGTAACAATTACTTCTTTAAACTTAAACCTGTTCCTCAAGCCAGTGTTGCAAATTAAGGTTGTAAGTTCTCTTTCAGTTTTTGTATTCATTTTCATGTTCATTTATATTTTGTTTACACAAACCTCTTCTGATTAAACTTGACGTGTTTATTTAAACTAATACAACCTCCTATATGTAGCCAAGATTTTAGTGCTTGATTTGTGTTATTAACATTTGCCTATATAGCTTTGTGGCTTTTACTGACAAACTAGGATAACAGCGTATTGTCCGTAGTGACACGAACTACCCATTGCTAAGAAAAACCCTACTGAAAAACCTATTTTTTATTCAGAATGTCAACAGCTTTTGTTACCGCCTATTTAACTGAGATGCCCCATGAACAACTGGAGAGAGACATTTTGTTATTTTCAAATATGTAACGAAATATAAGTTTTTATTTCTAAGGTGACTTAAATTTCTGTTCTGCTCCAAACTAGCTATGAAATGAATTTTTGCAAGTTTTATGTAAAATATTTAGCACTGCATGGATTCTAGAAGCCTGAAGCGTAAGTACATGATCACAGACTCATCAAGTCTCGCACACAGTAGTTAACCACTGGATAGCACTGAAATAAGCATTTTAGTATCACACAAACGAACTTACACTCCAGTAATTACCCTTACACTTACTGAAACTCATTCAGTTGCTGAAGAGTAAGGGAAAAGCATCTACAATTATACTTCTTTAAAATTAATCATTTCAAAGAGCCTATTGCAAATTATAGCACATTCTTTATTCACCTTGTCCTTTTTATTAGATTCCTATATTCAGTCACAATCAGACCAGTAACGTGTATCCTGAAAGCTGTTTCAGCTCTCCATCTGGCCCAAGATTAGATGAGAAGGTTAAATGAGCCTTATCTTCATAAGATAATTAAGGTCAGATGTTTACCATATCAAATCATGTAGGCAAGACAGGAAAAAACCTACAAACTGTGATTAAAGAAAATTAACAGTATATACTTTGCAGCATCCTGTAGTGCAGGCAGGATTACAGGGCTAGTTATTCATCATTTAGAGTCAAAATAGAGTTATACTTTTGTGCTAGTGCTAGAAATCAAATGGAGAAAACAAGTGCTAACGATCCAAGAATCTAACTCCAAAATACAGCATGAAGAATTTCACCATTTTATATCTCAAAAGTCCTGCACATACACTACAAAGATTATTCCTTTAAACGTGCACATGAAAGTGACTGCAGTTGGGAGCTATGTGCAGAAATGCCTACAACAGCTGCCCACAAGAACTGGTATTTCAAACTTGTGTTAACTTTGAAGTTCACTTCACTGGCTTACGAATTATTGGTTGGGGTTTTTTTAAAATAAAGGACGCTATCAAGGTGAGAGCCTCTCCCCCAAAAAAGGAAACCACGATAATAGGCTTAGATAATGACGTTAAAAGCAAAAAATTGCATTTTGTCTAGCTTTGGGATTGTAATTACCAGGAAAGCGTAGTACAGAACTTCAGCCAGGAAAGAAAGGTACATACAGAGCAGGCACCGCGCTGGATGACCATATTCCAGATACCACTTAAAAACAAACATCCTTTAAGGATATTGTCAGAAAGCGGTCGTATTCCTCAACTGATAACTTGCTGTGTACTGGTCTTGTCTCCTTGTTACAAAGCTGTTTGTCTTTTTGCTCCTGTTGACACTGCAGATAGGGCTTACTCTCACTGCTGCTAGTTCCTTATTACATATCTTACTATCACAATAACTTGCAGCAATGTAGTGACTAATACACAGCAAATTAGAGGAAAATGAACCAACTAATGTTTATCTAGTTCCACTTGGCAATAACTATATAGCACTAGCACACAAGTGTATTGGAGAGTCATTTTTCCTGATATATTTTACAAGTGTTAGAAATTTTTCTGCTTGGCTGAGCTTTTACTGAATTTGCAGGTCAGTCATTCCTCATTCGACTTACAAAACAAAACACATCTGATGTGCAATCAAACACATACGGATCCTACCAACCCCTTTATAAACAACTTTTTTCTTCAACTTGAAATACATCCTACAACTTGCTTAACTGCTAAATACTATTTGTCATTTATACCTGTGTTCAAACTTCTCAACACTAATTGAAAAGAACAAAAGTTCAGAGAAATCATGTACTTTTGAGGCTATTCATGAAGGCTACCAATGGGACAGAAATTATTAAAGATGCTTTGCAATCTGCAATCCTTTTCTTATTCATCCTACATCAAGGTCTAGCAGAAGAAAATGCTAGAAACTTTAAGGACTACTTTGGATGGGATGCATAAAGAAAATTGTTCACAGAGTTAAAGAACATTTGTACACAGTAGTCTCTGTATAGCATAATTACAGCAACAGATAAAGATGTTAAGACCAACAGTTACTTTCTCACAGCCATTCCTAGTTTTAAGACAGAGTTTCTGCTAGCTACTTACAACTCTTTGCGGTTCCTTGGGGGTTTTTTTCTAAGATGAGTAACAACTCCAGAAGAGGAACCAGCACACAGGCAAGACAAACAAAAGTAAAGAGGACAAACACTGACACCTCAAATTTGAGGCAGAACTATGGCAGGATGAACTAATCCCTTAAACTCCAAATATTTCACTTCTGACTCTTCATCCTTGCATGTGTTGTTGGCTAAGGAAGGAAACACTACCAGGCATCAACTCCTGATCACTTTGCACTTCAGTCAGTATATACTTCAGTGAAGTACTTCACACCAATGCACCTACACACAGCAATTTCAAAACAAACACGGTTCTTCACATATTAAGTAGTTAAGATATGGAAGTACGACACTGAATTGCTCAAAGCAAAGCAGTACATTTAGTGGTGACCGATCAATCTGAACCCAAGTATACTTCAGAGAGTCCTCCAGCTATGAAATAGAAAAAGAAAGTACTTGGGGAAAGCAGCAGATACACTTCCTTGTCCTTATATTCCGCCCCAGGCGTCTGCCATGGTCACTCCCAGGGGCACAGCAGAGCAGCTCAGCTTTGGGCTCACCCAGCAGGGCTGTTACATTCTGAAGAGCGTTCTCTTTGTAGCTCTTTTCTTGAATTGTTTTGCAGTATTGCTAAGCTCTATGGTAAATAACAGCTATGTTCCACTGCTGGCTTGGCCCGGAAGCCACAAAGGGTTTTGTTTGTTTGTTTTCAGTTGCAAAAATGTATCCAAGAATGTATCTCCTTATATGTACACATATTACTGTAAAGAAAAACAAACAACACAAACCCACACTCCCCAAGATGGAGGAAATTCATGAAGCAGTCCAACATAAAAATGAAGTGATACACACAATTCACAGAGGGCACATGTTGATGCGTCTGTATTTGGAAAATCTTTTTTGCAACCAATCCATCTTATCATAATATCAAAATTGTGCCCATTTCTCAGTAGGTGCCCGGGTAAATATTTCCACTGTGATAGCATGTAAAAGCAACTGAGATTAATGATAATAAGCACCGCAACACCCATACAGAGATCATCCCTTCCATCTTTACCCAGTATCTTAAGCCATGGATGACTTCTGTAAGGTGGGAGCCGAGAGGTCAACTCACATAGTGACCTACTAAATCTCACTTTTAAGTTGCAAGAGATTAAAAACCACAGACGAAAAAATATACAAAAGCTGCAGAAACACAACAGTAGAAAACAAGGCAGTAATATAGAAATAAAGAAAAGGAAAAGACGATGAAAATTGTTTTTGAACCCAACCCCCTTCTCTCTTGAGCAGAAAATATTCTTTAAATGCAATTTACATAATTGAGGTCACAAACCCCAGTTGCCTTCTGGATAATTACAAATATTTTCAAGAAAACCACCTATCTTCAAAGAGACAATAGCAGCTGTTTTCATTTACATGCCCTCCCCTTTGTTTCTGAGGCAATGTTTCCCACTAATGAGTACCCAGCTGTTAATGACTTGGTTCTATACCAGAAGTAGAATTCAAAATTCAAGTAATTCTGGCAGATGGAGAACATCAACACAAGAGCTGTAAACCTGAGCAGGTTTGCAGGATTTTGAGATATTACTTTGGTTCATGGTTTATTTACAGGTAAATAAAGTGAAATAAGCCTTAGGCTTGACTCAAAGTCTTCTGTCTGCCAAAGCTCTGGTCTAGCCTTTTAGAACATGAGATTAAGTGTGCCTCTTCCTACAAGAGCACAGAAATAAACAGAAATATAAAGACAGATCAATAGGAACAAAGCATCTGTCAGAGAAGTTGACACATTTAACTACCTTAGAAAACTGCTGTCAAGAGTGACTGAGCCATGGGAAGTAGCAGAAGCTCTCACAAAAACATTTAATTCTTTCTCTCTGGTTTGAGGTTATCTATTTGTTCTATGAAATTCACTTTTAAATTAATTAAGCTGCACTAGTCTGAGCACAGGAGAACAGTCAGTCTGTTCCAGGTATTGTTCCTCAAGCACTACAAGCCAATATGGATACAGATTCTTTACACGGAGAGGATTTATTACTGAAACCATATGCTGACCAATAGTAAAAAAAAAAAAGTTCTGATACTTCTGGTAAATAATATCTTGAAAGCAACAAGAGAGTTACTGACATTAAAGGAGTAAAACATAGTGTATTCTCTGATTTTTCTTTGCAAATCTGGTCCCATCTGCTTTGCCCTTAAACTTGTTGGCTTTTCCCAAGATCACACTTCACACAGTTAGTGAGATCATAAAACCAGCAGTGATCTATAAAGCTGAGCATTAGGGCACTGATGATGTTCAGCTCCTGTAGCTGCTGAACAAATAGACAAAGCTTCAGAGGGGACAGGAAAAAAATACACAGTACAATCACCAACTCGCCAAACTCTCAATCAGTACAAAATGAACAGAGATAATAAACTCAGAATTATTTCATTCCTCTCTGTTGAGGTCTGACATTGAAGTCTCATGCAACATGGGATACATTTATACTGATGATTGCTGGCAGATTCTGCACAGATCTCAGTCCATTGCCCAAAGGGGATTACTATTGTTTCCATGCCAGGCACAAGACTAAGAACTGACAAACAGCAACTCTAAAACTAAGGAATGCAGATAAAGTTTTCCTCCCATGCTTCTCAGTATCACAGGAATAGTAATGGTTGGGAATATTTAACAAGAACTTCCAAATTATGCCAAAATCTTGTATTTACAACATGGTTCTTGGTGAAAGACTCTTTTGTTAGACTGAACATTTTAGTAATTACTTACTTGAGGCAACATTTTATCGTCATTTCCCCATAAAGTGAGCCAATATTTGTATATCACCACCTGTAGTTTCACATGCTCTTCTTTACAAAGAACTAAGCGCAGTTATAAAACACCTACCTGCATAGGGGATACAGCAGCAGCCGGGGGAGTTTTCATGGGACTCGGGCTCAGGGGAGTGCGAGGAATTGTGGCAGCAGCAGGGCTCGGAACTAGCAGAAACACAGGAAGGAAACCATTGTGAGCATCGTACTGTTTTGCAGTGAAACAGAAGACTGGCTGTTACAGCAGACTCTCTCCTTGTACTTTACATTACTAGTTTTACCAGATCACATCTTTCAGAATTTCAATTAGTAACTGACTGCAAATTCATTTAAAAGTATGCCTACACATTTACTCCTCCGCCATCATATTAATTTTCTGTCTTGAATATATTATCCATGGTAAAACCCTAAGTTTACTGGGGGTGGACAAGGCTAAGGTGCAGGATACTATTACCCTGGCAGATGTAAATGATGGCATTACTAGTTCTCTGATCTCCCAATAAATAAAGAGATGGTAGCAGGCTCCTGGGTCTGCCAGTAAGACAAGAAAGATAACCTATTGTCACCTGCTTCCCTGTTCTAGTTTCCAGTCAACATCCACAGGTACTACATAGTATATTGGTAAAGACAGTCCCTGAAATTTTGTGATTAAACAAGTAACATGCCCAGAAATGTATGAAAACAGACAAATACTGAGTTGGTGAATCAATCATCTGATTATTTAACAGCATGATTAGACACAAATGCTGAGGAAGAAGGCAGAGAGTGGCTTGGATAAAAGGTTAAAAAGAAGGCAGAGGGGATTTATCGTTTTACCAAACTAACTCTGTCAAGAAAGCACCTTTATCCCATAACAGATTAAAAAAATAATTCTAAATTAACACTAGGAAAGTAAAAAACTGTAAATACCTATGAACAAAGAGAACAAGTATGGAAATCGAGTAATTTACAGAATTGCCAAATAATGCAGAGATACTTCTATAACAACAATTTTTCGGGTTATAAACAGTTAAAAATAGATTGGCTATATAGTCTACTTCCAGCCACGCCTTTTTACATCAGACTTACGGTGACATTATTGTAAATGAAATTCAAAGCCAAAAGGCCTGGCAAGGTAAATATTTTAACTCCTACAAGGTCTCATATGCAAAGGTGAAGCCCAATTGTTTCTCATTTCAGGATAATTACTTGTATTCCTTATTCTGCTCATCTATAGAGAAGGACAACGGCACCTGTTTCCACAATCAGAGAATTATAGTAAAGTCCATTGTCTCAACAGTGAGATCCCTTTCATTTTAGAAATTACTCCCTACATCTTTTAATAGGTGATACTGGTTGGACCTTATTTTTAACTTTCATTGGCACCTTGACTATAAGAATATAAGTTATTAAAAGAAACAAACTCTGCTCTAGCTATTACATGGCTTTTAAAGTCCTTAATTTGGCACATTAAGTTCACATTTTAATACTAAGGCTGAAATCAGCTGTGCTTCCAGCTATAATTGTGTGTAATATGTGTTCATGTATTTCTAATATACAGCAGCACTAAATCAAAGCATCCAGCATATGAGTCATTGGCAATGTGACAGTAAAGAGAAAATAAAGACAAGAAAAAAAAAAGATGCTTGCACTTAACTGCAGTGAACAATCTGTTGTGCAATCTAGTTTAGATAGGTTTGTTTCAGCCATAACTTATCACTCATGACAATAAAAAAAAAACAAACTTACCTTTGAATTAGCTAAGCCATTAAGTGTCCATATTAACATATGCAAAATAGTACCTTAGTACAGCCACTACACTGGTTGAAAATAATTACCTTGGGAGGCACTGTCAAATGACTTGATGAGTGTTTTTACAGTAGGAGTTGGCTCTGAGGAGGTGGATGATCTGCGACTCAGGCCCATTCCTTGTCTCAGAGCTGCCAAATCTCTCTCTACAGCATTCATGTAATTGTACACTCGACCACGTTCCTCCTCCTGCCTAAAATCAATATGCATTTAAAGCATTTAAAAAACATTTTAACATGCAAAGTCTTAAAATTAACACAAATTTGAAGTCAAATTAAAATCTATGGTCCAAATTGGTCATTACATTAACCTAGTTTTCTTCCCACTGTAATTTAGAAATAGATTATCAACCTAAATTATCACTGTAAATTCCTACTATTTATCAATAAGACAGCTTAAGCACCAGGTGAAAAGTCTATCTAATCAATATTGGATTTAAGGCTTAACTCCTGCTTCTGTCTCTCAAAGGCACACACGTACACATGGATGGAAAAAATTGAGCCTTAAGGATTTCACCATGACACATGAAAATTATCAGCTCAGAGGGGAGAATTTTTTTTCCACCTGCATAAACAGAAAACAATTTGAATGAATACTAAAGAGGTAAGAATACACTTCTTGTATACATCTTTAGGCAGCATATGAATCCATTTTAAAAAATAACAGATTTTTAGTACAGAATATTTATGGTGGTTATTGTATTCAGTGTCACTAACAAAACAAGATTTGTTTGAAGAAACCTATTTTCTACAGTCTGCAAGAATTAAACATTGACTGATTTTTGCTTCAGACACTGTAACAGACTTTCCGAACACCCTCCCTGCAATACAGTAGCTATACCACTTCCAAGGAATCTGATCCAGTTGCCTCTTGGTTCTTCAACTGCAGTGAATCAAGTGTCAGAAGACGGTTGTGTATATATATAATGAATGTGTAAAATGAATATATTGACCGGAATCAGCAAGCCAATTCTACCTTCAAAAGTGCAACTGTAACCTCAAAGGTTCACTTGCAAGCAGTAATTGAACAATTACAGTTCTGGCTGAAATGTATTAGTAAGAATTGCCCATATGACTTTGTTTGGTGATCTTACTTCAGATAAGGTACCTTATGCCCATCACACATCCATCCAGATAATATTCCATTTTTAGTGTAACCAGTCTGCTCTTCCTACCATCAGCTTTTCCCTAAGTTCCTTAGCCTGCATTATCTAATATCCTGCTGGATGCTGGGTTAAGTGTGATGTATCCTATAAAATGGCCATCCACGTGGAAAAAAATTGTTTAATATATATATACACCACAAACATCATTACTGTAATTATAAGCTGTACATGCATTCACTCCCTAGAGATACGGGAGTGAGGATTCAAATGGTGCTGTCCAAGATGTTCCTATTCTATGCATCTGAAGGACTTTAATACTTCTGAAAGACACATAACTCAGTTTCCAAATAACTGCAGCACCTAATTCAAGCCACAAAACATCACTGTTTGAATTGTTTTCATTAAAAATGTTTTGATACACAAAGCACCTCTGATTATTTTCAGAAACAATTATCAGCGGAAAGAAAACAGTACAAGATATATTCAGAATTAGAAGAAGGTTTCTTGTCAGGTAAAATCCAGCCGTATTTTTAACCATACCAAAAGCCTTGGCTGCTAATAAGAAGTATTAACGATGGTATTAAAGGTGGTACAGAAAAGTCAACACCACTTGTTTTTCCCATTGAGGGAAGTGAAATAATGTCCAACTGTTAAAAGGGAAAAACCCTCCACTTAATCTGGTTTTGCAAAAGCACCAAACTGCTTTTTGTGGACGGATTAAGTGTACAGTTAGAGAAACAAATGTTGTTCTTATAAGTTTACTTATTTTGACCCCTGAAGCCTGTGTAAAGCAGCTTGTTGAAATACAGATCCTCACAGTGAGGGGATTTGTGAACTTCCAGAGTCTCAATAGTAGTTGAGACACTGGATTTTCAGAATTGTACCCCTCCTACGAAAGAGATAAATCCCTGTTGTCCTTTGCATACTTGCGTGACTTTATTTCCTCCAACTCTTTAGTGAGCTTCTCATTTTTCTCCTGAGCTTCATGTAATCTACGCTTCAGGTCTCCTATCTCTTCTTGGGCCTCAGACTTTATATCATTTGCTATAACCACTGCAGTCTGTAGATCAGCCTGGAACTGACGCCATTCTGCTGACTCCTCCTAAAAGTAAATAAAACTTTAAATTGAAAGCAGCAGCAAGAATTTTGAAGTTAAAAATAAAAGTTATCCTTATTATTCATAGTTTCCCTATGCTGTTACAGGAGACAATTTACAGGAACGATAAAGGCACTCATATCTGGCATTAGGCACAACCTAACTTAAAAGTTAAATTGAAGAAGGTTTGCTGGCCATAACTGGACTTCTAAGGTCATGGACTTCTTTTCTAGAAACAAAGAAAATGTTCAAAGTGGAGCAGAAAAAAAAATTAATATTAAACTATGCATCAGAAGACACGGGACCATTTTCTCCCAAGCCCAACACCACATTTTTGTGACACTGAGAATTTTTCAGAATTCTTTAGTGTCTGTAGATTAGAAAATACATTCCAATATGATGCCTGTGTCTCAGAAATAATTACTTTAATGGTATTACATCTATCATATTACCTTTTCACATGCAGGCCTTATGAAATTCCAAGTCTACAATTTATTGAGTTTTTAGGTTGTAACCTACCCGGAGTCTCCTGTGAAGATTCTTTATCTCTCTTTCCATGTCATGCTTTTGGTCCTGAAGTTTTTTAACTGTATCTGGAAAGAAAGTCAAATTCTCTGTAATATCTTAGTCTGGGATCTATTTACTTACAAAAGAGTAACTCAAGCAACCTGCAAACGTTTTTAAAAACTTACTCAGAGAATACGTTTTTATAACCAAAGCCATCTGGAGAATAATAGTATGAGCAGAAATAATTTGACAGAAAGTGTCAGTAGGTACATACTTCTCTATAACTGCTGAGGGGAACAGCATAAGCAAACTCAATTCTTATACAATTCCCAGTGTCTTCTCCACCCTTCAGAATATCAAAATGACAAAGCGAAAACAAAGAGCAAATAAACAAAGCAGGTAATTTAACATGGAAGGAATCTAAAGACATGGGTGTCTGGCGGGTTTCACTCTTCAAAGGTAGCTGCAGCTACACATAGCCTTTTGATTCACAATTTACTCCCTGCCACAAAGCAGCTGACGTAACAGTCACAGCCATGCCTTCAAGAGGGATAAAATTCTACTCATGTCCTCAAGAATCTTACATTCTTTTCTATCAAGCTACTATTTGAAGTTGAAACAAGCTATATTTACAGCAAAGGGACAAACAGTCTATGAGATCATGTTATGAAAGACATGGTTCCTTAAATCTGTCAGCAGTCGTACAAAAGGGTATGCAGCTTGATCACCACCAACTCCTCATCTGGCGTCTGACAGACTGGCTACTGCAATTATTATTCATTTGTTACTTGACTCAATACGCAAGGACAATGTGATTGATTACTCCATTCTTACAACTAAGCAACTAACGAGGAAGAACACCAATCTTTGCATTCTAGGATGATTTTATTTCTATAGCATCATGTAGCTATTTCCAAACTGTAAAAATGATGGTCCAACTGACTGAAGGCATTTTTTTGTTCAGGTTCATTATTCCAAGACCTGCTGGAAACAAGCATTTTTCCTGTATATTAGCAACGCCCTTTCCACAAAAAGACTGAAGATGCCTAATAAATTTAAGCTGTTCGAAATACAAAACCTCGGCAAAAATCTTGGCAATAACAGATGTTTGAATAGTCAGAAGTATATAGGTTCCTACAAACAGTAAATACAGTAAAGTTTCTCAATTTCTTACATGAAAAACTTTCCAGTGCTTTTATTTGGGTATGAAGTCTCAGGAAAACCAGTAAACCTGGGCTTATTCAAAGTTACTTGTTCTGCCAATACCGACCAGTGTCTTCCCAAGTAAGCCTACACTTTCAGTACTCCTGGTCTTTTATCAAATGGCTTTTCTTAACAAGAAAAATGAGGCTACAACAGACTAAATGGAAAGTAGTAAGTATTTCAAAACGTTTAAATAAATGCAACAAAGCCTAAGAACAGATTTAAGATGATTTATGCTGATGTGTACATTAAGGAGCCTCAACTATGCTCGTAAGAACATTTCAATTTTTCAGCCACGGAATTCCTTTTGGTTTCTTCATCAGAAGAATTTCTTGAGTTTTGCCTCAACAGTCCCAAGCACAGAGGCTTTTAATGCCACAGCTCATTTCTTTACGAGAATGATATAAACCTCAGTTGGCCTGAAAACATGATAACCTTTCAGGCTTGGAAAAGTTGAAACACTAAAATTAGACAGATATTTCTGTATTTATCTCCTCTTCACAAGGCTACACATTTTACAATGCACTCAACTGATCTTTATGCTTTGAAGATAAGCCCAAGAGAGTGTGCCACTCAAATCTCATGCTACCACATTATTCAAGCAAAGCCCTACGATTTTCAGCTTGTCTCTGTACACGTAACTCATTTAGGCTAAAGTCAGCACAGCTTTAGGTCAAAGTTATAAAAGTCACTCCCCCTCCCCACCTTTTTTTCCTTTAAACACATGCTTAAAAAACCTGCTGCAAATTAGATAACTTTCAAGTGACAGCAAGTCACTTCTTCCAGTAGCATTTTGAAACGAAATCTAGCAGGCAACCATTTTTTCTTTTAAAGACAGTTCAAAGGAAATGTGTTTTTAAAAATGAAATCTGTTCTACTACTAAAAGCAAGCTATAGTTTGTCTAAAAATAACCATAAACCATAAAATATAAATGCATCCAGTTACAAGTTTGTGTAATGCCATTGTTTTGAGCTTTTGTGAGATATGAAATGCACCATTAAGTTTTAGTATATTTATGCTTTGAAGTAAAACACAATGGTCTGAATATTCTCCAGTTACCATAAACAACACAGAGCATTTTACAGCAGTTGCTAGAAACAGTCTTCCCCTCCAATCAATTGAAGAGATTTAAAGAAAAAAAAAAAAA
>VXBO01012662.1:490676-520748 GCA_013400135.1 Rhinoptilus africanus
AAAAAAAAAAAAAGATAGCTGAAAAGAACTACCAAATTCCAACCGAATTTGAAACGTAGTCAGAAATTAAGACTAAGGTAAGTGATTTCACCTCTTAGAGCTTGAACTCCATTCTTCACATTGTGCCACCAATTACAGCCTGAAAATTCAAGTAGTCAAAATAGGTCCACAGGCCTATTCTCTGTGCAGCTGCCCTGTGGCATCCTTCCTTCTGCAGCCTCATGACCTCCACAATTCTCCTCTAACACACACAAAACCTTTCCACCTGTATGGGCTGCAGTTTTCAGTATGGTAGGACACGTACCTCTCTTCTACCGTTATCCACTCTCCTCCGTTTAAGGAGCACAGACAAGAAAGAGGATTGAGATAAAAGGAAAAGTAACTCATGTTTAGGGTAAGTGAAGAACGAGGAGACCATTTTGATGAATGAATTGGATAATCAAAAATGGCAAATCAGTAAGCTGCTTGTGTTTTAACGCAGGATTCAGTTATGTCTACATGTTACAAAATGATATTGATTTAAATCACGGTTTAACAAGGCCTTGCTTTTTAAAAGCTAGAAAAATAAATTATGAGAAATGCAGACTACAAACGGTAAAGAAAAACATTACGACTATGGCGGGAGGTGGGAGGAAGAACCTAAGATATCATCTGAATTTTGTAAGGCTGCCAGAGAAGAAGTATCACTGTATTCTGTATCTCTTACTAATTATAATTGTCAGTTAAAATTTATTACTATGGAATAAAAATGAGTATCAACATTCAATTGTTTCATTTCAATAGTCTCTGGGAAAAAAAAAAGAAAGAAAAAAGACAATATTCAGATACACACAGTAGTTTCAAAACATGACATTGTAATGCCTGATAAGCAATGCTAAATCAAGTAATCCTGACACAAGCAAATCCATAACGGGCATTCTCACAGTTTTTGTACTAGCTTCGTTGCTTTGCCTAATATTAGGATAGCATTTCAATTTTTCAGCATAGAAATGGCTATCCTAGTATAATCACATCTACACAGAGTAGTGTCAGCATTACAGTAAATTTAAGAATTATAGCTTCCTTACATAAGGAAGAGGCACTGGTTACAAATATACCAAAGCTCAGGCAACTTGCACATCAGTCTTGCTTTGGAGCTCATCGCTGTCAGACAGCAGATCCATACAGCAAGAAAACTGAAGCTTTTAAGGGTCCAATGTTAATGGGAAAAAAAAAGTACTAACAATTAGAAAACTAACCTCCAACTGACTTTTCCAACACTTTGGTAGAAAAGGCCTAAATATGATAATGTAAAAATTTACTTTCACAACTGTTGTTAAGATCCTTTTCAAAATGAGACATTGCAGAATTAAAAACCAACACTGTCAGCTCCATGAAAGAACTACTTATTCACTGAACAGTAGATATCTCAACCTTCTTGCTCACCTGCCCTTGTTGAAAACGTTTACTGACTTAAATAGTTATGGACTAAGAGTATTGATATGTTTAGCACATGTACCTTGTGCTAAGTGAACATACAGTGAGCATTTCCAGGCTTCAGAAGAAACATCTGATAAGTCAACCTACAGATACAAATTTTCTGCACATCATGAGACAAAGTTCTCAGTAAAAGTGTCCCCACAAACTCTTATTAACTGCTTGGAAGAGTAATAGATTTCTTTTTTTCCCCTTAGCCATGGAAGATGACTAATGTGACAGCTTGGCTCCCTGCCTACCAATAAGTTTTTCCAAAGCCATAAATGAAAACGGGAGGAAACACGCCATCTAGCGCGACGCCCACCAGCCCTGCCCTCTCCCAGTCCATCACCTCCACTCCAGTACCACAGACTCATCGCCACTATAGCTTGTTCCATCTCAGCATGCTAGTGAGCATATAAAACATACAGGTTATTTTAATATTTCTTTGAATTTTTAGATGCAATACAGAAGCACTATGCTTAAAACTCCTTCTCCTGCCAGTGACGAGTTCAACTGCCACTGACTACAGTTCTTCCTGCATCTGGATGACATGAGGAATATACTGTATGTCTTTAATCAATGCAATTTACATCCTACTGTCTATATTAAAGAGATCCCATGTTTTGCAGGTACATCTATTAACAGCTAGAATGTGACAGCTCAATATTAAGATTACCATGAAAAATGTTTCATTATATGTTCGTTGCGCTTCTTTTTGGTGTTTGGAAAGCCCACAATGAAGCGTGCCCTAAGTACCAGTGCTAGGGCATTTCACATTCCTGTGTTACTATTTAGTGTTGACTAACCATTAAATTCAATGAAGACTTACCATCTATGAAGCATCTTTTTCCTAACTGTAAAGTGTGTCTTTTGTGAACTCTTTAAGTGATAATTTTCCACCACTTACTACTTGTCATTTACCAGTTGTTTTGCCATCACTTTCATTCACTCAGTAAATTTGCCATTAGGCAAATTCTCTCCCTAAGGGGTGGCCTAGATTTCCTCGTATTTTAAAATCTAAACAAAAATTTCACTAAAGAAAACCTTTATGGTTCTTTATTACACTTGGTTAATTAAGGTGAAAAAACCCCACCATTCTTCTAACTGGTATTTTATAATACCTAAACTTACACTGAATTCTCCACATTTAAAAGCACAAGCACTATATGTGCATATATTTGGCTGACAATACCAGAATGGACCAAAAGTCTGATTGTCTAAAGATAAATTACTACTGCTAAGATGTGGTTTTCTGTCTCTTTAATACAAATTATTAAAATTATGTCTTCTCTATGTAAAGACCTCCAAGTCCCTGATTTTCTGAGATGCTGTTCTTTGCTGTCACTATTTAGAGGCTATCACCAAGAAAATGCTATTTGAGGTTTAATTATGAACCCATACCGAACAGCGTTTTAAAGTGGTCAAAGAGACTTTTTTTAAGCTTACTAGTCTTCGGGTGCCATCTCTCCCTAACGCCACTAGATGCCACTCTCCTTCCTGCCTATAACCAAAACCCTGCTTTCTTCCCTAAGGGATCACACCAGGCCATCTGTTAGTACAGTTGAATTTTCCAACCTATTTCAAGAGTGATGACTAACAAAGACTGTCGCAATTTTTGTTGAAAATTTCTGCCCAGGCAGTCGTTTGTCTGCCTGAATTTTTACGAGTTTAAGTGAAATATCTGAAAGTTGTTTTGTACCTCCAAAGCAGAAGCATCAAAAAATTAGAGCTGCCTTGTAATCAGGTATTACTAGGCAGATATTTAAACATTTACTTGACTACGGTGCTGTTTCCTGTATGAATGTATTTTAGGTAATGGACAAAACAATGCAAGTAGAAAAGTGTTCAACCTCTTAAAATCTCTGCTACAAAACAACTTCAGGAACAAAGTCAGAGCCCCTGACCACATATGCCTGAGCTCCTGCTCCCAAGTAAATGCCTGTCTGGTTTTGGCACAGGAGGAAAACAATAAATTGCAGAATAAAAACTTAATGCAATTTAGTAAAGACAAACAGTGATTGCCTTTCAAGATAAAGGGTTGCTTAGGCAAACCAAGCTGACACCCACATGTCTGAAGACACTGAGCTTCAGCTGAATAAAGCCTGCTTAAGACTCTACCTTTTCTTGATAGCAGACCAATTAAAAATCCTTTTTATGAATATTTCCCTTGCTGTTAAAAGAGATTGTGCTTTAGTGTTTTTGCTATCTTGTTTCATCCTTATATACCATGGAAGAATAGCAGATACTTGAATTATGCAAGTAGTACTGTGCAATACAGCTTGTGAGGGTACAGTTGCCCTTATTTAGATGAAGACTAATTGCAGAATGCCAGCCCGTGGTAGGAATGTCTGAGCAGGTCTTGGAGATCAGAGAGGAAACTAAGGCAGAGCGCTAGACAAGTAAACAGTAAACATGAATTTCACTGTAAGAGCCAACCATTTCTTGTATGGTGGCAAGAATAAACAAAAAAGTTTGATTTTAACTTGCTTGAAGTTTCTCAGATTCATTTCTAGGTTCAGGGATCAGTTTCATGATGAGCAAATCTACACAGAAAGAGATACAAAATACATCCATATGCTAAGTCAGCTCTAACATTCGTAACTTTCAGGATCTCCATTCAGTCACTTCTCCACTAAAACCACCTTTTTTCAGGTGGGAGTAATCATTTATTATACACATTCTCAAGCTACTTGGTAACTCCTAATATTTGGGTGCTCAAAAGAGAGCGCATTCTTGAAAAACCCAAAACACCAAAACATTAAATCAATCATCCAGTCTCCAAAATGCATAAGGAGAACACTATTATTAAGTCTGTAATTATATGTTCTTCTACTTTGAAAAACAACTTGAAAACAGCATTATCAGATTTCATATTTATTCTCAATTCACAGGTTTTCATTCCCACACCAACTACTACCAGGACTGGAAAAGCAAAGCCAACTTGATTTTTTTCATCTAGTGCACAAGGGTTCTGCAAAGCCCAGTCTGACTTGAATTCAGACATCCGAAAGACAAGTGGAAATATTTTCACTGTTACCACATTCTACTGCAGATGTTCTTAAATTATCATTTCCCTCACAACAGAAACTCTTAGCACTTACTCTCCAAATCAGATATGATGAGATTGTCATGAAGTTTCACAGCACGATGCTGCTCTACTTCATCCTCCAACTCAAAGATAGTTTCTTTCATGTCGCTTCGCTCAGTCTCTTTCTCATCTAGTTCTGTCCGAAGTTTTTCTAGAGTCACATTGAGATCCTCAATCTGTTTCTTGGCTTCTTCTTGGAACACTCTGTATTCATCTTCAACCTGAAACAGAACATATCTTATCGTAACTAATTTGGTTGTATTTTAAACTACATTTTTGCTTTTGTAACTACAATACTCACAATATATTTCTGCAAGCACAAAAAAGCACGTGACAAGAAGTCAAGTGTAAGCCTTTAAAAATGTATCGTGCTAGTGCAACTATTTTCCTGAGCCAGTGTTAAACTCTTTTCTTCCCAAGCTGAATATATGAGTATTCCCCAGGTACTCTAACAGCAGTATCCTGCATTCAAGTGAAGCAACAATACCATAGTACCACGGCTGTGGTTTTGTGAGCAGCTGATCCAATTTAACATCTAGCTGCTGTGGAAAAGGGAGGGGGTGGTGGGGAAAACTCTTTACCCTTTATTTCTCTTGCCAAAAAAAAAAAAAGCCTGCTCTCTTCTGTGCAATTTTAGTGCTTGCTGGACCTGTGAGATGATTCATTTCCTTAATCAAGTAGCAGGATTCACATTTGCGAGGGAGATGTGTTAGTGAGTTGAAGTAGTTCCCAGAGGAGTCTTCGAGGCTATAGAACTGAATTTAAAAAAGCAGGGAACACAAGAGGTAGTAGACTTCTCCCTTTCACAAGCAGTAAGACTATTTTACCCTGCCTCATGAAACTACCATGTAAGTAACAACCTGTGATCAGAGGCACAGTAACATTAACCCTCACGCCCAACAGCAAAAAAAAAGTGTCAGAAAAACAAGAGAAATTAGGTCATGGCTTTGGGTCTGACAAAACAGCCAGGCACCAATTTTAATCCACAAAATGTCCTGCTTTAAATCATCTGTTTCAGTACTTTTTATTTTAATAGCACTCCCCAACTTAAATTATTAAAATTATGGTGGTGATTTTTTTTTATTCCCAAATTAAGGTTGTTTCTAACTGGCTGGTGATCATGACTAACATGTTGATTTGCAACTAATATATAGTTCAAACATTACATTTGGCCTGGATTTTCTCATCAGGAAGATATGCCTTTAAATGCATACTCAAAGCTATTAAATAGATTTTATCAGATTCGTATTTTTATATTCAGTTATGGTAAACACTTTTACCAGAGATAGCTACTAGATAAATTATTTATATATGAGTTAAAATAGCTGGTTTAGGACTAGAAATATGTATTTTGATTAAAAACTCAATTAACACACAAAGTGCTCCTGGATGGATCATTAGTAAAAAACCTATGTGTATTTGCCAAATTTAGTAATAATTGCTTAAAAGCTTATCACAATGGTTTTGGTTGGGTTTTTTATTTATTTAAAACTAGAATATATTTCAGTAAATTAAATTAAATTGGGTAAAAAACTCTGTCTACCTCAACCTCAAAATTAGTCATTTCTTGACTGGAGAAAGATGACACTTCTCTGCTTTACGTATAATTAGTTTTTTTAAGTTAGCTGAAACAACCTGAATAAGCTGAAACAAAAATATTCTCTTAGCACCTGTGAAAGATTCTACAAGTCATCAACAGCTGGGTTGTCACCTCAAACTTTAACTCCCAGCACCAGTGACATCCCTCTTCCACCAGTTTGGCACTAACTCCCCAAAACTCTTACAGAAGGTATGCAACTTAAACACAAAATTTATAGAGTATCTTAAATACAGTTTGGTCCTTGAGATGAGCTGCGGAGTTTAAATACCAGTATTTTAAAAAGTAACCCGACAGTTAAGCCTGTGGCTGAATGTATCCATACAACTTAACAGGCCTATGTCATTTTCATAACAAAGGTTAAGAGAAAGTAATCAATACTAAAACTACTGCACTCTGATTAACCTCATAATTGATCCTTTACTTCTAGAAGAACTACAGTGACCAACAGTAAGTCATAGTGTATATGGGATGATAAAATACAACAGCTTGTTTTAAACACTACCTTAGCAAGGGCATCTTGCAACCGATTGGCATCATTGCGAGTGTGTGCCAGCTCTTCTTGCAGACTACTGGCCAATGTCTCTGCTTTTTCTTTATCCCGCCTGACACTCTCCAGCAAGTCTTGTATATCCGATTTATCTCCAGAGTTGTGTATAGAATACAACTCAGTCACTTTCTGCTTTTCATGCTCTAACTGAGCTTTCAGCCTATTCATCTCAATCTGGTCACTGGCTACTGTGGCTTTGTACTCCTCTAAGGTAGACGCTATCGCTGTTTTGCTTTTCTGCTCTGACTCAATAATCCGTTCCATGTGGTGATTTCGCTCTTTTAATGCCCCTATCATTTCCTGGGCCTCCTTGTTGTCTTGTTCTGCCATCTTCAAAGTGTTGCTCAAGTGCTGCTGAACACCTAACAGCTGCTCTCGCTCAAACCGAGCGTTCTCTGCAAGGTCCATATAACGTTGCTCTAACTCCATGTAGCGACCACTTTTCATATCTTCATCGATTACATATGAAATATGGTGTTCGTCTAAAAGGGACCGAAAATACTCAATCTGACGGCTGAAGTGTTCTAACTTGTCACTTTGCTGGCACAAAGATTCCATAAGGATTACTTTTTCCTCTCCAAGCCTTTCATTCTCACTGTTCAACTCTTGTGTTATTTGCTGTAAATCTGCAAGCTCTTGAAGTGTGGCTTGGAGCTCTTCAGCTGTACTGTGTTGATTCTCTTCCATCTGATGTATCCGTTCTGTCAGACAAGCTACAGACACTTCACTCGCATTGCCGCTGCTTCCCTTCCTAGATCTTTCTATACTTGGTACGCCTTCAGACTCCGAAGATGATGGAGCATCTAAGGCATCATCACTTGATGTCAGTGGCTGATAAACTTCACTGCACTCACTGTCTAAATTATCCATGGAATTACTATGTTGATTGTCCATCAAAGTGTTTTCATCCTGACTTAACAAGTCTTCCATTGACCCAGGAGCAGAACCTTCCACTGAAGATGTCAGAGTACCACCACCATCACTGTGGTTGCCAGCTGTAATCTCTGGACTCAAAGACTGATAGCCAAAGAGTTTTTCAGAGTTGTCCAGCCTTTGTTCCAAAGAAAAACCTAATGCATTTAGTCTGTCTTTTAACATTCGATTCTCATTCTTCAGCTGGTTGAGCTCTTCTCGGATGGCAGTGTTTTGTTCCTGTAACTGTAGCAATGTAGACTCTACATCAGTTGGCTGATGGACCACAATGGTTTCTTTTTCTTCAGATTTTTCATCACCTTCAAGTTGATCTTCATTAAGTCCCAGCTGAGCACGCATATCCCTTAGTTCATTCCGCAGATGCAAGATTTCCACATCTTTAGTTTTTGCTAATGTCAAAAGATCGTTCACCTTTGCTTCCAAAGCAGCTTTGTCACTGATTTGATTGTCTGATTTGGACTTGCTCATCCGAATATCCGATTCTGGATTGGTGCGACTACGGGAGCGTTTTGCCAGTACTGTATCACTGGTCCCCTGTCCAGTCAAAGGCAGCTTTTTGCTCTGGCTTAAACGAGAACGATCACGTATCCTTTCTCTAGAAGAGCTTGACTCTTTGTTTCCAGATGAAGTGCTACGCTTAGTTGTGGAACTTGTACCTATATGTTTTTGAAAGTTAGGAACATTAATATAAAATACAGTATCTGTAATAGAAGACTGTATTAGCAATACACCGGTTGATTTTCTGAATCACACTGGTAAATACATTTTATAAAATACATTTAGAGTAAACATTTATAGAACCTTTATAATGAATCAGTGCAGTTATGTTTTAATTGATACATGCTTTACCAATTGCTATGCTTTACCAGTATTTTGAAAATTAGTTAGATCTTAAGAGTTTAACATTTGCAAGTTTCTTTTTTTCCATCTTCAACAGCTTCTGATAAATTGTACAAAACCTGCAGCAGTGCTATTCCTGCAAGTTCAAATTTGTCTCTCTTTTCACTAGATTGCAATGCAAGCTTTCAGGTGATTAATTGCTTATTATTCTCCAAAATGAAAGTTACGGTTTTTTTATATTTTCACCTCACTTCGTAAAGACAAGGATCAATTATTATTACTGTATTTCCAGACGCTTTACAGCTTTGCAAGCATTACTGAGTCCAAAACACAGCAATGGAAGGCAAGACATATTTCCATCCATATTGATAACACACTAAATAATTTCACTTTTCTGAACAGCCTCTGAAAGCTCTCTTAGTTTATTTCTACAAAGCAGTTTAGAATGTCCAAAATGTTGACTGCAACAAATTATCACATCTTAAAGATTTAGTGCTTGTGGCATGGATTTTTTTTAGGTGAACTAAATTATTTTAGACATATCTATGATTCTCTATCTATCTATATTATCTAGTTTTATATAATAGTTGCATAACCAGTACTGAAAAAATTAAAAGGAACATCCTCCAAAAAGGCAATTACATTATTAAAAAACAGGAAAAGAGTACAGGAGGTGTCTGATTTGACTGTGGCTGTACTGACCACTTCATTAGGCAGTCCAGATCCTCAGTACATAATAGGAAAATAAAAAGCCACCCAACTACCATCTTTAAGGATCGATACACGCATTTACCTGCAATAGTTTTGGGTTTATTTTCCAGACTGTTCATGGTTGTCCCTGAAGCTGAAGATGCTGTTGATACACAAGTGCTCTTCTTTGCCTTGACACCATTGGTCATTGTCACTCCACCGCCACCAGCCATCCCTGCTAAGAGGTCATCATTGCTCTTAGTCTGAAAAAAAGGGAAGAAGCACCTTTAAGACAGCTGACTGAGAAGTTTGCATAGCCAACATTTCTTCTGTTAAAGATTCCATCAGTTTAAAAAGTACATATTTGACTAGTCATGTGTCTATGCAAGAACATGGTAAATTATAAATGCACTGCACGGTGCAGAATTGGTAAGTTGAAAGTGAACTTCAACTCCTTACATATGACTGACCATAGAAACTAATGTTTCAACACTAAGGAAAAAAAAAATAAATAAGGAAAGCACAGTAGCTCAACAGCGCAACACTTCTCAATTTTGACTGAAAGTTTTCTTAAGCATAAAAATGAACACAATTCTTAAATAATTAAACCAGCAAATACTAGTAAGTTAGTATAATGTCCTTCAATAGAATACGATTAAGCATTTCCTTGATGGACAAGCTCGCAACAAAAAGATCAAACCAGAGGACATCACAAATCAATCTAACATTAATAGAATACCCTTTCCAGGTCAAAATACAAAGCCACAAATCACTAGAGACGAGAGCAGTATTCAGATGGAGCAAAAAAAGCCACCCTTCACCATACATCCTTGCCAGTTGTCATGCTAGGCACTCTCAGAGATGGGACATCTGCCTGATGGACTTCTGTCTGACCTCGTATGATCATTCCTGAAACTACTGTTAGCCACAAAAGCTGCCTGGAATGTGACAAGGCAGTAAATACAGGAGTCTCAAGAACCAGATTCCCAAACAGAGAATACATCTTTCAGAATAAAGCCAACTCTAGAAATACTAAGTTCCTAAGTATTAATTGGCAGACTTTACATCTATTTAAAATGCAATTTTTCAAATGGAGAAACAATTAAAATACGCTAAACATTCTTCCCATTATAAGAGCAATAAAAATTAAAAGAAAACAGCTGTGTTAGCAGCATTCCTCAAGTAACTGTATAATTCCACTGAATAACACATTTGAAGTCTCAGTCACCACCCCAGCTAAAAGGTAGTGCTTAGCATTTAACCAGTTGCTTTCCATCATGACTTTCAAATTCTGCAGGTTTGTAACTTCTAGCTTCCATACATATTCATGTTAAAACCTATGTGCCAGACATTATGATTCTATACATTACAAACGAAGGTGATATTTGCTTAATTTAAAAAAAAAAATTGCACCTCACTCTATTCTATATAGCTTCTTTTTGCAAGTGCAAATTTCAGAACAGCTAGGAACACTGATCACGGTCCTGTGGAAAGGGCATAGATGGGATTTGTGCCATTTACGAAGAAGAGCAGCTTGCAAAACAAAAGGGAGCTTGGGAAGAGAACATATTTGTTCTGCATGCGGTTGTTAGAAATACAGATAATTTACAGCTAGAACAGGCATTTGTAAGGGTAAAATCCTCCAGGACAAGAATGCTTATATTGAATTGTGTAGGAAATGGAATGGCCTTCTAAAAAAGGTTTCTAAAAGGCTTGAAGAAAACATTATTCTGAGGCTCTAGTTTGATGTGCATCTAAGTTGGCTTTTCTGATAGGAAAAAGCCACTGTTGTTCGATCCTGCTCTTCTCCATGTGCTTACACACTGTGCCAGGTAAACTGAAGCTTTTCAAAGGGTTCCTTCCTCCCAGGAGCCAGATCAGTTCCTTGATCTGTCATGTCACACAGCCGTGCAAAACAGCAGATGCAATGGAAGTACTGATGAGAAAATAAAAATGTTGGAGGGCTACAAAATCAACAAAGCCCACACTACTTTGGGGGCGTGCCAAGAGCTGAGCACGAACTACTACTCTATGACAATCCTTTGTTAAACTGTAATCTAATCAGATTTCATACCTAATCTAACTCGTTTTGTGGGCATGGGGGTAGAGGGGGAGAAAAACAACCTTGTGATGCAACTATCACCTCAAACAAGGTGCTAGAAAAAGGCATAGAACGTGATTTTCTATTTTGCTACCGCCAATCAGTTGGCAAACTTGATAGTTCAAAAGATCTATTAGCTGTCAGCATTTTCACCCTGTTGAAAAAGTGGGGAAATTAGATTAAGTTTCTAGACTTACAATACAAGTACATGTTATCAAGCCAAATAGGTCAAGATGTGACTCAGCTTGAAGAAAAAAACCAAACAACTACTAAGTAAAATACACACTTTCTGACATTAGTCATCTCCAGACCTCACTGAACAAAGGAATTTAAGACAGCCATTCTTCTTCTGACTTACCCATAAACTATTTCTAGTCCATGTTGGAAGGCACTGCCTCCTCTGCAGCCAATTAGTAAACAGTTTCTCAAAACTGTAACATTATACTCTTGGCAAAGAAAACTATTCAGCAAAGGTTTGGAAAAATTACAAACCAGCAGCTCTCTTTTCTTAATGCTCCCTTCCTGACTTTTTAAAAAATCAAAGTATTTTCGTAGCATATATTTTTAACAGAAGAAAAATCAATGTCACGTGTTTATTAAACAGCTTTTTGCTCAAGGAAGGACAGTTTCTCCCATTTACTGAAAACAGTGCAATCTTGCTTAGCATTAAACCCTCTACATTAAAATATGAAAAATTAGAAAATATCATAATTAGAAATGCTCATCCAGATCTATTTTGATTTGCTATATAAAACCAACACTCTAATCATACAATTCATATTCCTTTTCCCCCACATCTTTCTTTCAGTCAAATGAAACTTGAATGATCACCTCTACAATTCATTTCATCTTAGTTTCTCAACATGTATATCCTATTTACTGTATTTCATTCACATCCATTTATATATATATATATAATTATTCCTACCTGGGATTCTCTTTGATGCTTGCTGTTGCTGCATTTGAGTGTTTGAAACATCAAACTTCACAACAATCTGTAATTAAGTTACTGCATTTTGCAAACAGAATACTGAAGCCTAGACACATGAATACTGAAAACACATTCTAATTTTTAATATTCAAATGTTGGTGTCCAAGTCCTGGATTTCAGGGACACTGGATTTTGCAATTCATTTGCATGAAATACAACCACCATCTAATTACAGTTATGAGTGTTAGCATGATCACAAGCTCATTAGCTAAAGAAGTCAAAAATAATCATCTTAAAAATAAGAACATGCTATAATTTGCAGAGTATTCTTTCGCAGATTAAAACCTAGAAGTGGTTGTCAGTTAACCTTCTCCTGTAATAGCCTGTGTGGAGTGGTGGGGGGTGCTGAACATTTACAAAAGTCCCGGGCAAAGTGGCAGCCAAAAACCTACAAAAAGTGACCAACAAAAAGGCATTCTGAAGCAGAGGGACAGCCCGACCTCTGAGCAGGGTTCAGCTCTACAGAAGGGTGGGTCTTGCAGTTTCTTCCTGTGCTCATTGTCCACACACTTTGAAAACTCCACAGAAAAGGACAAACCTATGAGACAATGCATAGCGAAAGAAGCCCAGACAAAGCTGAACACGGGGCTTGGGTTATATGATGAAGGGGATAGGAAAAAGTCATTTTCAATTTTGCAACATCATTACTGAGTGAATCAAGATTGGTAAAGTACTGTAAGTGTGTATTTCTACTCCTTAAGAATAGTCTTTCATTCAATATCCAACTCAAAGTTTTCTGTATCTATATACATATTTACTTTGAGGTCTGAATAAACTAGTAAGATGTTGCAATTAAAGTTATTTAATGATGGCGCTTTTTTTGTAAAGAAATATTAAATGAAATTCATAACACACACACCAATTCACCAAGTCTAAGAGAGCATCCTACAACCACTATGAGGAAAACAACATGTCAAATGCTTTATCAAAAAGATCAAATACAAAACTATACAAAAAAATTATTTTAAAAATAATGCAACTTGTTATTGATACTTTTTTCAAGTCAGTAATTATAAATGTGATTTGCTAGTACCAGTAAATAAAAAAATACAAACAACTAGCTTTGTTGCATATATATGGAACACTCGAAGATCAGTTGTCATTATTATTAAGTCACATAGTTGGCACAATAGCAGCTTAACAAGTAAAAGCCATCCAACTGTATGAGTAAGCCTGGCTGTAACATAAAGCTGAGATAAGTCTTAGTAATTAAGAGAAAAGTTTTCATTGTGTCTCAAACATACAACTGTCTTAAGTTCTAATCCTACACCCAAACATAGCCAGAAGTGTTACTAATATAAGTAAAATTGTGAAAGCATACTGGGTCAAATTTCCCAGTGTTAGATCATCCTCCACCTTTATCTCACCGAGAGGTACGACATAAGAAACTTGATAAGCAAACCACAAAGGACTTTTGTTTCCATATTCTTTGAGAGATTTCTAGAAATATAAAATAAGTAGTGTCAACAAGCATCAAAAGATTAAAGTTACAAAAACTGCAAGATATGTTGGGTGGCAGAGAAAAGGTAGGGCACCGGGAAAAAACCTAGCTGAAACCTGGCAAGCAAGTTCATCAGCAAAAGTATTAACCATTCTTCCATAAAAGAAAAGCAAGTAGTAACAGAAAAAGGGAACACACCATTTGACTTCAGATATCCTGCATAACTTTTAAAGAGAGCTCACCCCTTACCACTTCTTTAATTCTAGGTCTTTATTTGCCAGTTATTTAAATGGCCTATCTGGCTTCCTGTAGGTGACACGGTTCAGGCCCCAGCTGCAGACCCCAGCCCTTTTCCTTGTTCTGATCATTTGCTCCAGGGCAGTAGCAGTGCCCCAGCTCTGCAGACTGGGCTGCAGAAAGGCAAAAGGAGGCGAGTCCAGCCGTGTGTCCATGCCAGGAGAGGGAGGCAGACCAAGCAGGCTCATACCATCTGTCCAACCCAGATTGCTTGCTCCCCGGTGAAAACTCCACACCAAGACACCTCGGCATGTCTTATTCTTCTTGGTTGTTGAAAACCATATGCTCCTAAATCTACTGCCCTGTTTTGCTAATATAAGAGAAAACCTCTACCTCTGAACTTGTTTGAGGAGCAAGAATCAACTTGTGAAAACTCAGCTCAAGCAGTACTTCACACAAAGCAAAGGCCAAAACAGCCAAAAGAATGTAGCTGCACTGACCTGACACGGATCATTGATATTAAAAAGTTTCTCATGTTAGATACCTCATTAGTTCCTTTTTTCAGAATTCGTAAATAGCTCTTATCAAATCCCATTAGTCACTGACACACCATTCAAGCGTAACACATGACACTACTAATAACACTCATCAGAATGCAACTTCTACTCTGCTCCTTTTGCAGAAGAGCCAAGTTCTGCAAAGTATATTGCTTCCACCATATATTGCAATATGAAAAATAAAGCATGAATGGCACACAAGGTCCTATTACCCTGGCCAATGCTGCGTAACTACACAAACTCCCTTCAGTTACCCATATAACAAACCTCTAGTCTAAGCTGCATTAAAGACATGCCTAAAATTCTAGCTTTATTTTTAAAGCTTTATTGCAAAACATATGAATAATCAGAACATTCTATTGGTTATTACCTTCAAAAGAGATGCTGATGTCCCAGTTTTGGAGAGTTTTGTTACTGCAGACACTGAGGAGCCGTTTTCTGGTTTGGCTTTTTCAGTTGTTTGAGTTTTATTTACTCCAGGCACTTTGGGCACTGAGCCAACACTCCTGCTTGCTTTCTTCATTCTGGGCTGTCTGTTTATGATGCATTTACAAACAAATCTACAAGCAGAAAGAAAGAAATTTTAAATATAAAATACAGATTAAAAGCAACGCCTTTTTCTGTAAAGCTCTATTTAAGACCAGAAGTCCAGAATAGCATTAAAGACCACAAATTAGAGCCAAAGAGAATGCATGTGACTGACCAATGGTTTTTTGATTTTTTTTGAAAAAAGAACTTTTACCAAAAACTAAGTACTTCCTACAGCTCCACTCCAAATTATATTTTTTTTCAGTTCTCTTTCCACAAATGGCACTGAACCGAGGATATTTTATAAGTGATCCATGTTGCCGAGTTCACTCGTTAGCTAGCAAAAGAAAGGCTTATTAGGGCAGCAATGCTCTTTATTTCTGACTGTGGGAAGGAAAATACCGTGGGAGTATTCAGGCAACAGCCTGACTACCAACAACACTGGATCTGAGAAAAGATTACCACCAGCCTGGTAATTAAAGTACTGAGAGAGTAACAGCTGCTGCAGAGAAAAAACTATCTTTATTAAAAAATTATTAAAATGCCAGGACAAAAAATTTTTAAAAGTTGAAAAATTCAGATTCTCTGAAACCATTTATTATTAAAAATAATGTTAATAAACACATGAGATTTTACTAAATTGAATATTCATCATATGATAATGAGGATTACCTCTGAGAAGAAATGAGAGGTAACCCACCACGTTCTACGCTCCCCAAGCAGGACACTGCAGCATCTTTACCTTGCCTTCAAGTTTTCTCAGACACAACTGTCATTCCAACCAGGAGCAAATGAACTAAACACTGAAAATAAAGCTGAATTTACTCAAACAAGGAGCAGCTGCAGCAGATCCAAGCCCTACAGTTATGACAACAACTGCTAATTCTAGAAGGCAACTTAAGAAAAGGTAGACTAGCCAACAGACATAACTTGAAGCACAGACTACCAGAAGGACTAGTTACATCGGGACCTTCTACCCCCTTGCAAGAGCAGGATAGTTGGCAGCTGTTTTCTTCATCTGCCCCGAACCAGAAGACATAGGAAGGAAGATTAAGAGGAGGAAACTTCCACTCCCCTTTCAGTCTTACAGATTCTGGGTGGTAGCAATTGATCAGGTTTATCTGAGCCCAATATCCTGTGGCTGATTAGAAATGTGAAACACATGTAGTTGTTTCCATCTCTTAATGAGTGAAGCATTTCAAAGACACAAAAAGCAAACAGATGACTGAGTACATGAGAGGTGCTACACAAAAATACAGTGATCAGCAGCACTGATTCATTTCAGCTAGCGAAATTAACACTGTACACTAACACATACTCTTTCCCCCCATCACCACCTCAGCTGCATACAAGCGTATTTCAAATCTGACTTTGATAAAAGTCAGGAAAACTCCAGTTTTGCCTCCCCAGAGCCCTGCATGCTGTTAACAGAAGCAACAGGAAGTTCCATTTTAAGACACTGACAATATTTGTTTATAGCTTCCAGATTCCCTTTAGCTCTGAAAGCTGGCATGAACAGACGCAGAAAACTTTCTTTGCTGTTGCAGTTTCATCATCAGAATGTCAAAAATGCACCGGTCCTACCATATGGCTACTAGTAATCAGAACGCCTTCACAGAAGATTAAATAACTGAGACATAATTTGAAATGGGACACTCCTAAGAAAACCAAAACCCAAACCAGAAAAGCCCCATGAAGGCAATATGTTTGCTATGCACACACAACTTTAAGCTCTACAACTGCCTACTAAACTCCAGAAGCAGATGCTAATATTTACAGGTAGGACCAAGTTGCCACACTTACATTTCTTGCCTTTTTCATGTTTACGAATTGAACACTTAGTCTTTTGATCTTATTCAGTTGAAAACTAAAACTGAAAAGACCAAAGAGGATGGAGTTGTTTAGTAAAACTGGCATAATTACTATTGAATGATAGTTTTGATGTTCTACAGCCTACATAAAAATAGTTGTCCCTAGCATGCTTGGGAAAGAATCAAACATTTCAGCACACAGCTTGTTGTGAAGCTGACTGCATTTAAAAAATTACCTCAAAGAAAAAGACTATACTCTTGCAACAAACTGAGTAAATCATAACCATGGTTTTCTGACAGCTCACGGAGCTAGTAAACCAGTGCTATAGTGAAGATTCAGGTCGTGGCAACGATACAACTAGCATACATTTGGGAAGAGCTTGACAACCTTGCCTGGCAATCAAGATAAAGCAGTAGCTCCAGCTGGCCTGCAGGCATCCAGCAATGGCCACATGCAATACACATTTATCAAAGCTACAGAGCACATTCGTCAAATCTAACACAACTTAAAACATGCCAGATACACATAGCACACATGATCTTTGCATGCACTGTAAAAGATCAATACATTTGCCATGCACTTATTATAGCAAGCAATACAGTAGCATAACCCACAAGATGTAATCTCAAAAAGAGATCTCAAAAGGCTATTAGCTTTCACAGTACAAACCATTTATACTCTTACGAATGTATCACAGAGGTCAACAGTGACAAAAGACTGTGTAAAGTCAAATTCTCATCCATAATGATTTGTAAAAAACACGTGTTTCAGATATGTTCCTGAAAACATGCAACAGTATTTGCTTCAAGAACAGCAACTGCATAACAAAGACATGTAAATAAGTGAAGCTAAACAAAGTAACTAAGTATAATCCTCATGTTCCACCACAGCATTAATTTAAAATATCCATAAATTTGACATTGAAAAACACTATTTGTGATTTATTGAAACTCAAAGTCAGAACAACCTTACCAGAAACTTCAAAGATACTTAAAGGCCAAGGAGAGTTAGGTACTGCTGTTCCTGTTTTTCTTCCAGACAAACTAAGTTCTAGCAATTACTTTCTTACTGAAAGGAGATTACGTAATTATAGTTTAAAAACTGAGAAAAAGATACAAATGAGTCCAACCTAACTTAAAATAAGGAGAAGACATTAATTAGCATTACAGGTCCTAAAAGCAGCTGCTCACTCAGGCTCCTAAAGTGAATTTATGACCTCTCAGTGCCAATTTCTCCCCTCCCGCCTTCTCCAGGAAGGAAGAGGAGGATGGGGTTTCAGCACTGAAAACAGAAGACATCAATATTGTTGAATTTTAAGTGGAAAAAGCCCTACTTCACCCAGTTTCTCCAATATCGCAGAGAAAGACTACCTTTGTGCTTCTAAAGAAAAACACACCACACTCCTTAGGAAGATACAGTATTAGGAACCAACAAAAAAATTGTCTCTGCCCAACACTAAGTTTTAAAATAAGAAATAAAATGCTCAATAGACAAAGCCTTCTGAACATTAACACAGAACACTAATAAATTCAAATGAGAACTAAAATATTATTTCACTATTGTTTTAAAAAGCAAATACTGCATATAAAACTGTAGTTCATATTTTGCCCTACGCAGAAAGACGGAATTACTGAAGACTTCCTTTCCCTCTACACACACCTCCTCCCACCTCAAAAAAGGAAAAAAAAAAAGAAAAAAAAGGCAAAAAAGAAGAGTGAGGTAGGAGCTTAACACTAAAAAGCTGCAATACTATTAAGAGTTGTAACTCCATGAGATAGTCAAGAGAGACTTTTGGAAGTGACTCATATCACAGTACTAAACAAAATACTCATCTATCAACAGACACAAGATGTTACTGGAAAACATTCGATTAATGCTAGCACTACAGTATCACTTATAAAATTAATCAGGATGGAAAAAAGCCAAAACAAGCCCAAAATATCAGATAGAAAGACTGCATTCCTGAACTAAAATGTAACTGTTCGCTCTAACCTGTACCCTTTCCCACACGTCTCTCTCTCCACAGCACACATAGTACAGGAATCAAAAGGGAATCTTGTTCAGGAGCGGCTCTCCTTGCTCTGGTGGAGGCATGTGAAACCAGTCCTGCATTTTATAACAACTGCAAATACAACTCCATAAATAATAATTTAAAAGTGTTTTGCCCAATAGCATGGCTCTGCTCTTTACTGTAAACTGATTATGATACATCCACCCAGGCAACAAGAAATGCTTTCAGGGTTACTCTTATGTACTCTTTAGAAACCCGAAAACTGAAGGGGTGTGGGGTTGTATGATTTCTTACTGTGATTATTTTAATCTCATCCATTATTTAATATTCTTATTTATTCTAATATTGCTGTCACAAAAGTAAGGCTCAATTACAAAGGTACAAAAAGTAGTTTCCTGTGCCTGTAAGGTGAGAGAGGGTCAAGTAGCAAAGAAGGTATACGCCTTTTGCCCTTGGCTGAAAATACAAAGTATTGAGATGTATTAAGCAGTTTTATCTATTAAAAAATTGTGAAATATGAAGAAAGTTATAAATAATCTTATAATTATCTTTTAAGAGTTCCAGAAAAATAGAAACAATTGAACCCCCAAATTTGAGGATACTGAGCATTTTTGAAACACCAAATACCCAAAATACAGAGGAAAATGGAAATATTCACATCTGAGAGCAATGGAGTCAGTACACTTTCATTCTCTATTTGTACAAGGTTCTTTGGTTTTGATATATTTAGGCTGACAACTTTTGGCCAAATAATTAGGGAATGACATTTTTAGGTCACTTTCACAGTCCCAAAAGGCAGAACTGTGAAGAGCAGATTACGAAATACAGACTCTTCAATCCCTTGTAAAAAACCTCCAAGTCTCTGCAGGTAAGACTACATAGTCACCAACAACTCAATGTCTGGGATAGGAAATAGGCTGCATACTAAGAGACAGTTCTCTACTTTTAAAATGTCCACAGCTCAAACTTCCAGCCTGCAAGCTGCAGAAGCACTCCCAAAGGACATCTCTTGCTCAATAATTCCAAAAACATAATCCATTAACCGCTGGATTCCAGAAGCCCAGAGCAAGCAGTGCATTTGTTTTATTGCTTAAGAACAAGACATCAGTTTTAGTGACTTGAAAGTTTGCTGATGCTAGAGGGTTATTTAAGATACCAAGGATAACAGGAAACTGCATGGAATAACAGAAGACACTTATGAGACTAACTGGACAATAAAAACAGCAAATAAAATTAAATGTAGCTAAACACAAAGCAATCTATCTCTTGGGGAAAACCAACCCCAACTTCATATGTAAACATGCTCTCAACTCATCAATATTGCTCAGCAAGACTTCAGTGTTTTGATTCACAGCTTCATTAAACTACCAGTACAGTGTTTGGAATAAGGCAAAAAAAGCAAAGCAACTCCAGGAATTACTAAAGAAAGGAATAGAGAACAAACCATAAAACACAAATACTGCACTCAACATATCCTTTTTTTGCCCATCTACCCACACTTTAATTGGTACGTGCAGTTCTGGTCTCTCAACCTCAAAAAAAAGGATTTCTTATAGACCTGAAAAAGGTTCAGCAAGGGGCCAAAATAAGATCAAAGGTATATAATAGCTCCCATGAGACTTCTCATAGGGAATATGATAAAAGCCTATCAAATCTTGAATGGTATCAAGAACGTAGGCTGGGCCTGGCTGTTTATCATCCCTTCCAGTACTAAAACTACGGACCAACAAATGAAATTAGAGACAGGTACAAAAAAGAAAAATGAGCCGTATTTTTAATGCAGATTGAAGGAATGCTGTGGCTGGATGAAGCACGACTGAAAGGAGAGACTGGACACGCACAAGGTCAAGAAATTCCCTAATGATGCTAAATAGCTGAGCACAAAGGGCTCAGAAACCCTCCTGAGACAAAAATAATTGCAGGGTGGGAAAGCAGTCAGGGTAGGAGGGAAGACTTTGGGGTTGGGTCTTTTTTTCCCCTGAGGCATCTGCTCACAGCCATGGCGGGACCCAGAGCACCAGGCGGGACGGATCACTGCACCAGGCAGGGCCGTGTCTGCTATGTTCTTACGCTGTGAGGAAAATATACAGATGTCAATGATTTATGGGTGCTGCAATTTTGGAACAATCGCTGCAGGTAGTTATTTAGAAAGGAAAGACTTTCCTATGACTTTTATCTAAAAAATTAAAAAAAACCTTTACAGTTTTCCATTACAAGTTGTAGAATTACAAAAATAGGAATTCTACCTTTAAGTTACATTATCCATTCACTGTTTTCAAGCCACATTTGCTATTGCTACTTACCTATTAAACTGAAGGGAGGAAAGACCAGAGCTTTGGGCAAGAATTGGCTGTTCTACACCTAAATTTCTCTACTCCTTCTTTGGAGAAAACTTCAGAGCTGTAACTGCTGTGAGCAATGTGTAACCGTTGCAATACTTAACATTCCAGACAAGTGACAGGAACATTTACAGAAGAACTCCTAAACTTACAAACTGTGCTCTAAAAGCCTTTTCATAACAAAATTAAATAATGTAGTCTTGTTTTCGAGCTCCTACTTTAAACAACCGCTATGTCAAAACACTGCCGAGGAAAGAAAAAGCAACTGTTCATCAACTAAATCCAAGTGATTTTTCCTACCATGAGGAATCTGTTCCACAAGGAAGGGGAGCACTGTCCAAAAGTTGGTCCTAGCACAGACTTATACATTGACTGCACCTTCAAAAGCATTTTTTTCTAAATTGCAGTTTTAGAAACCAGAACAAAAGACCAGGTAAATCCATGCCTTACTGGTATCCATCCTAGAGCTGATTAAAAAAATATTCTCAGTACCCCATAGAGGCCCGTTAACTGTGGCTGCTCACACTAGAGATGAGAATACCATCCACATAACCACTACACAGGTTTTGTTTCATTGGTGTCAAAAAGACACATAATGAAAAACGTCCTTGTATCTGAAGGCAGTCTGTACGTCCCTCACAGTGCAAGCTGAGAGAAACTTCAAGCAGCAGAACATGACAAAACAAACAGAAGGAGGAATACAATATGTAGACTATTAGTCCAATAAACATGGAGGGACACTAAAACCTGGTTTTGGCCACGTGTCATTTTTCACTCCTTTTGGTAAATTTCACAATTGCATCCAAATCTTAAGCTGTGCACTAACATATGATGTAATATATACCTATTTCCAGGATAGTAATTACTCCTCTATGTCAGATTTTAAAAGCTTAAAAAAGCTTTGCAGGAACCTTCTCTGTAAACCACTTCGGTTTATATTCCAATAAAATACAACCAACCCTTATTTTCGTACCATAGGTTTTCTGGGCAAAAAAGATTTTAACACAATAGATTTCCAAGGACTAGCCAGCTTTAACTTTAAAAGCAGCTAGACTAAAAAGTGATACTTGGTCAGTTAAGCGGGTTAACTGAAAGCATTGTTATCTATCATCATTCCAAGCAGTAAGTGTTATTACAAAAATCAGTAATGCTCCAGTTACAAAGGCGTATTTAGTGTCACATATCACTAAGTATATACTGTATTCCTTAACCAATAATTAGATTCCCCTGCATGCAAGGGAATTTTCCTTGCACTGCCAGAGAATTACTTTCAAAACCAACAATGGACAATTTTAAGACCGGGGAATTTGCCTGAATAGTACACCAAAAGGTACACAACTAACACAAGCGCTTCCTTCTGTTTCGAACTAACTAACTAGCTCAGTAGATGACATTTCATTGCAATGTACTCTGCGTCTAGCACAGCTGTTCCCAAAAATGCCGTCTGGAGCAGGTGACCAGTGGTGACCTTTTTCTTTTTCTCTGTTCAGAACATTTTCAGCTGAACTCTTGCATCACCAACTGCAGCAAAGCATTCTGCAGCACAATGCTCACAGGGAGAAGGCAGGCAGGCAGTCGGCTAGCTGCCATCAGAAAAAGGGGGACATAGAAAGGATGGGCAACATGGTGTTTTCAGGACCCAAACCAGCAGCTCCCAGCACAAGTATGTTACAGGTAAAACCTGTAAGATAAGTGAATAACTTCAACCAGGTCCCATGTTCATCCAAAACACTCCATCAGATCTTCAGTTCATGCAAAACCAGGATGGTTACAATGACAAATCTGTTCTTACCCTCTGTTGACTAATGTAGTCTCAAATTGAGGACTTTCTATTTCCTGGATTTCATAGAATCATAGGGTTGGAAGGGACCTTAATAGATCATCTAGTCCAACCCCCTGCCAGAGCAGGGCCACCTTAGAGCAGGTTACACAGGAACGGGTCCAGGCGGGTTTGGGATGTCTCCAGAGACGGAGACTCCACCACCTCCCTGGGCAGCCTGTGCCACGGCTCTGCCACCCTCAAGGGAAAGAAGTTCCTGCTCATGTTTAGGTGGAACTTCCTGTGCTCAAGTTTATGCCCGTTACCTCTTGTCCCATCACTGGGCACCACTGAAAAGAGCCTGGTCCCATCCTCCTGACAGCCACCCTTTAAGTATTTATAGGCATTGATAAGGTCCCCCCTCAGCCATCTTTTTTCCGGACTAAAGAGACCCAATTCCCTCAGCCTTTCTTCATAAGAGAGGTGTTCCAGTCCCCTCATCATCTTTGTAGCCCTATGCTGCACCCTCTCCAGCAGTTAAAGGATTTCTGGAACTGGGAGGTGACTGGGTGCTCACCATGTCCACTTCACCACCAGCCTGGTCTGGCAACATTCCTGAAGGCATTGCACCAAAAAAATTCAGAACAGGAGATATCTGGAGATACATCCCCCTGAGAGCCTTCCCAGCCCCTAGGTGCTTGCAGCTCTGGGACTACCAGCCCCAGAAGGGCCCTCCTCGTCTCAGCTGGACCAAGGGAATGGCCCACGCAGAAGCCAGCCTTGCTAAGGCTGGGGGAGGGAAGTGCCTGCTAGGGATTGCTTAAGCTAGTCATGAAAATAATTTAATTGTACCCTACCACCAAGAGAGGCCGTCCCACCCCTTCCTCAGTCCTCTCCCTTCTTTCAATTCTCGAGATCATAGCTCATTTTTTGATGAGTTGGTTTTTCAGCCAGATCAGGACTGATCTGACTCACCTTATAATTGGTAGATACTATGCAAAGGAAACAGCGGGACTGGGAACAAGAAGAAAGGCTCACCCTTTCCGAGACGGTGTAGCCCCAAGTTTGTTTTAATTCAGTCTCAGGCTATTGGATGCTCAGCAACAGCCCCCATTTAAACAAACCTCTTACTGGTGCCAAATCACTTTCCAAGCCACACTATTCTGTAGAGCCACACAGTAAGACAGACAAGGCAGCAGATGAACTCTGTTATTTTTAAGCAACCAACACAAGACAATACAGGGCACTGACCACCACAGAGGGTCTAAACACTGGCTATCTATGGGTTTGAATTCTCTGCTCCGATCCACATCTTCCTTCACCTCCAAGACCCGTCAGCAGGTCTAACTAAACTCATTGCTTAGTTTAAAATTCTTCAGGCTTGGCAAACAGTGAAGAGACAGAACCGCATGTAAATCTTTCCTAAATACCCTAGCATCACTGCAGGAGGAGCATTTACCTACCCCACTGTGGAAGCCCAAGGACATACATTCTAGTTATACAGGAGTAAAGTCTTGGGACAGGATGGAGAGACTCCCATCTGCAGCCACTATTTTTTTCCTCCCCCAGGAAAAAGGACAAGATACTGTTTCACTTCCACATTTTTATTCCAAGCCTTCCAGAAAAGGGTGAATCACTAACCACTTGATAGATTCCCTGTTTCCTTGGAAAGTTTGGCTGTTGGAGCAATGCAGGACACTACAAGAGGACGGAGCCTGGGAAAGAACTAAAAGTCCGGGAGGAGTACGGCATCCCTAACTGATGTGACTGCTGATGTGCTGATACCACCATGGAATGCCAAGTGCCTAACACTTCAGCACTTGCCATTGTGAAACATTTTTACAGCCTTTCTTTGAGAAGCTCCTATACCTCCAGGTTTCATGGTGAGCCTTTGATGTTCAGCTGAAGGCCTTGGAATAGTTTTCCCGTTACCTCCAGAAAAATGTAGTCTTTCTACTAAAAAAAGCTATACTGAAGTATTTATAGATTATTTTTTTCCTCCAAGTATCCTTTACTTACAAGACTAATGTCCATAAGTTACAGACTTAATGGAATTTTCTTCTGTAGATAGATACTATATTTTTTACAGGTATATATCAGAGACATTTCCTTTCCATTAGACTCAGTGTGTTACTTTACTAACTGCAACTGGAAGAAGAAAAAGACCAATGATAACAGCACTGAAGAAAGGGTGATAGCCCATCCTTCAAAATCCACAATGCTCACTTAATTAAGCAGATTTTAATAGGTAAAGGATGATACCTACTGTGGAAGAAGGATACCTCGCTATTAAATCAGGATTCTGGGTTCTGTTCCTACATCTGCCCATTTTCCCTATAGCTTTGAGACAATCAGCTCCTTGTGCTTGAGCTTGGTTGTAAATCACAGCAATATCTACCATAGCAAATGATCCAAACCTTTGGAGATTGGCTTGACAGCACCCTTAAACTATTTGAAAGTCATAGGAATGCCAATAATTACAGGTTGAGGAAATGCTCTTCTGTAGTTTTGTATAAAGTTGGAAAGAAGAATAGCAATAGTTTGGGTCAAAAAAAAAAAATGTTATAAAGTGTTCATCTAACATCTTAATTCTTGGTGAGAAATTCTCAGTCAAAGTCAAAACGGGTGATATTGCCACAATCAAGGATGTATCTCACATTTACAAATCATAAAGCAAGAAAAATTTGATGACAAGAACTTCCTTCAACTGTACCTATTTAAGAAGTTCATCATTTCCAGAAGAGACATGTAATTGTCCAGTTGATATAAGCGAGTGCAGATAAAAAGCAGCCTTGCATGATTCTGTCATTGCAAGGAAAGAAATATATTTTTTTTTGTCACAGAAAAAAAGTAAAAGCAAAACTAGAACTTCAAGTGAACAGGGTTACTCAGTCAGATTTGTAGTAGGAATCATGTCTATAAAGAACAGTTTTAATTCTTTTTCTTTTCCTCCAGAAAACACCTTCAGGGACCTGAAGGAAATATTTGCCATTAACTATTTACAATGCTGATTACTCCTTAAGGCAAAGCAAACTGAAACGATTAAGACCATTTTTGGCAAAGAAAGGAAGATTTTTAACTGCACAATAGATGTTACTTTAAACGCATACCCATTATCAAATCCCAGTATCATTTACCTTGCTAAATAAAAGAAACTGGAAGCTCAGCACAACTTGGCAACTCAGTAAAAATAAAAAAAAATATATAAAAATTTTAAAAATCTATAGCTAAACAGAGAAAGTCAAGCTCTAATATATCACTTCTGTGAACTTGCCTGTGTCAGTTAAGACTTGTCTATATGAAGACTGCCAACTTTTTAGCAATGAACAGTGAAATATGTTGAAGGAGCCTCTCCAGCACCAACCCTCACAGAGCAGCGGAATTCTGTAGCCGAAGTTTCAAGAAGGCTCCATCTGCCAAAACCACTGTGTGCTTTTAATTAAGAACATATATAGAAATGCAAGAAGAACACAGAAAGTTTCAAGGAGCGTTAAGAATGCCAGCCTCTTGGTCAAGCTTTCCACCCACCCCCTCAAATGTATATCCCGTCGGAAATCATTATTCACTGCACGTACCTGTGCAGAACACGTATCCTACACTGGCTAAATTGGTTGACCGAAGTCAAGGAAATGTTTTTAGCATCTGAAAAATACTAATATCTTCAGGCTGATGTCATCAAATACATCACTCGAGTATTTCAATACTACTTTTATTCTTTTTAATACTATTTAAATACTAGGTATTAGATGCTCAGTTTATTTTCCTGACTAAAAGTGCATATATACCAGTTAGTTGCAGGCCATCATTACCTTGGCTTCATTCCAGCAAACAGTACTGAAAAATAAAATTAACTGAAGTCTTATCTTTCATAAATGTCAAATCAAGTCTTGAAGTAAAAATGAGTTTTTTCCTCTCTTGGCATTTTACTTAAGTGCCTTTACAACCCTTTAATATGTAACAAATGGCTAGTTCCAAATTATGAGATTTTTTTTTTTTTGGTTATGAAACCTTGCAAATTGATTTCTTCGAAAGAGTCTCCTTCTACCTAACGTCACAATTTATTCTTGCATTACTCTCCTCTTCTGTAGTTTGTGAAGCTACTAGTTCTGCCACTTATTTGCAGCACAATGTAAGTTCTTTGCAAAATTAAGGTATCCTAAGACATTTACTTACAAAGACGAAGATCAAAAGTTGTAGTGCCTTTAGAGTAAACAAAAAGTCCTCTTTCCCAAAGAAAATCATGCATGTGTGTTTGAAAACTCTAATGATGAATTATTTATGTTAAAAGATAGCATCCTATGATTACTTGCAGGCTGCATTAAACTGTTAAGTGCTCCAAATGATGGCTTCTCTGATCGTTTCAGTTGGAATAAGCTCAAAAGAAACAAGTAATGTGTTCCTTGTGACAAGTCACTTAAGGCCACGATTAAGTATATGTCAGCTTCTGACACGCATTTTTTTCTCCCTTTTTCAGTATAAAGACTAAAAATAAGATCAAATGGGGTGACTTTTGAAGCCACGAAGTACAAACATAACATTTCTTATGCTGTTTATCCCACTGAGCAATAGAGATTCAGTCACATTAATAGCTTTATACCCTTCTAGAACTGGATCCCGGGTGGCAAGCCAGGCTCCAACATTGCAAGATCAAGGCAAGAAAAAACCCAACTTCTGAAGTATGTTAGTGAAGGAGTTTTCATCACATGCCTCTACCTTTTGAGAATGTATTTTCCTCTTTCATACTAATAGTAAAGTAAAAATAGCACAAACTTATTTTCGTTCACCATGTTACTCGTAAGTATATATTTACCCATACCTAAAATGTTAACTGTACATCACCTCATCTATTCTGTACAAAGAAATCTTTGCAGCATAAAAATAACTATTCCAACATGCACTTAAACAGAAACTTCTGAAATTCATTGGCTACACCTTACACTAGTAACTAACACAAGCCAGAGACCATTCCCCAGTCTAGAGGCAAGCCTGCACTGCTTGGTTTGTGACCACACAGACAAAATCGCTTTCCCTCTCCCCCACCTGGAAAAGAGGGACCATGTCCCATGTTTGTTTGGAGAAGTCCTGGCATTTGCCACCTTTGAAAGATGCCCAGGTAAGGCTAAGGAAAATGCTAGGTGGCCTAGCTAAGCCATGCTAGCGGCCATGCTGACAATTGACTAGAGTGAACAATCATATGCCAGACCTCACCCTAACACACAAGTTCTCTATGATTTGCTACCATGGACACACTCTCCATTAAGGGAAACCTTCACTCGAGCCTCTCCTCAAGGCTGATGCAGAGGGCGCCTTTGGTAGCACGCCTGGAAGGCCACAGAGATCACACTGCCTTAGAACATGGAGGGAAAAGGAAAATACTACACAGCTGTTAAGCTGCAAAACACAGCAAAAAGCACAGTCCATGAGAACTGGAAATCCCTGCACAGAGGTTTGCCCAATGTGACATTCCACCATCATCAAGTTTTAATAAAACAGTCCTTTATACTACTAAAGAGAGAACACAGATCTTTATTAATGATCACACCAAAATTCATGTCAACAAATGGCTCTTTGCCTCGAGCAGATAGAAGAACTGAAAAGTTGACTGCAGTGTTTATCTAGATGGCATATTTGACAGAAATGGTACAGTAAGTTAAAAAGATTTGAGGTGTTTTGTTCTCCACAAGTCCGCATTGCACACTGTATTCAATAAAGAAAGAAAAACAGTATTAGTCTTCAGACATACAAAAAAATCAAGTCGCCTTTTCTCTTATTTCACATAGTCTACGAGCCCAGAATCTGATTTTTCCATTAACTGAAAATTAAGTGGCAGTGTTACATGAAACAAAAGACTCCTCGTGTCTCAGTTTCTCAATTTTAACCTCAGACTGTTTACAATGACCTGCTCTTTTCATTTTTGCTGGCTACTACCTAACAACAATCGACTAGGCTGGAGGGGAGAAGAGAAGCTGTACTTCTGAGCTACTCCAGAACTATATTATGATCCGCAGATTGATAAAAGCAGCCACTGGCTTTAGCTTGCCTCCACTTCAGCAGCCAAAGTCCATACCATTAATTAAGCAGGAAGCAGCAACAGAAGGTTTATGTTTGCTTTGGGGGTGAGCAGAGCTTGCACAGACTTCGTCCTTCAACAGAACCTACATCGCTTCAGAACACTTTTCACCCAGTGGAACCATTTAAAAGACAAGTTTTCTGCTACAAAAGAGCTATGTTTTTCAGATCCTAGCACAGACAGACACAATGTGCAATCACAGACAGCGAGAAGCTGCTGTGGAGGGCAGCGTGCAGTTTGCTGAGCATCAGCACCACATTGTTTTTCTCTGAGGACACAGAGTACAGAAGACTCTTAGAACAGGCGGTGACACTGATTCTGGCCCAGCTACAGAAACCTGCCTTTCTCAGGCGCTACCAGGTCACATAGGGCTTGCAAGAAGGAATGCCGTGAGGCACAAGAAGGCAGGCAGCGGGCACAAAACCGGAACCTGGGGGATCGTTCGCTGGTAAAAATGCAGAAAACGGACTCTCTAGACAAGCGTGAGACCAGAATCCGGACAAAGTTCCTCCCCGCCCCACCAAATCCCGGCTACAGAGGTGCCACAGTGCGGGGACTATACCTGTCTCCTCACAGAGCTCCCACACGCACCGCCACCGTCCCTCTCCACAGAAACAAGCCGGCAGCGCGAAACAAACCATCTCACCGCGGGATGCAACCCCGAGCTCGCCCCGCCGGCCGGGGACCGCGGAGCCCTCCGTTACCTCACCGCCGCCGGCCTCCCCCGAGGCGGCTCCCGCCGGCAGCGCCGCGAAGGGACAGTCACAAAATGGGTGACACTGAGGACGCGGGGCGCCGGGCCAGCGAGGGGAGGGAGGAGGAGGCAGCCCGGGCGGGCGGCCCCTGAGGTGCTGAGGCGACTGTCACCGCCGCGGCCGGGGGAGAGGGGCAAGTGGCGCGGCGGGGATGACACCGCGGCCGGCGGCCTCCCGGGGCAGAGGGGGCGGGGGCCGGTGAGGAGCAGACCGAGCCCGGGGGCGGGAAGGGGCTCCCCGCGGCGGTGAGGCGCTGCGGCCGGCGGCAGCCAGGCGAGCGGCGGGAACCCGGGATACAGGCCCTGCCGGGGCCTG